>JALLPA010000424.1:0-18241 GCA_036939895.1 Thalassiosira exigua
TGGTAGAAAGAAGCGAAGGCGACGGGATCTTTCGAGTCTCTCAGCACAATATACATGGATCAACGTTAGGACAAGGATTCGAAATTACACAAGAGATAGATGCATTGAAATAATTGGGAACCAATCTACAAGGGATGTCGGAGATCATTCGACCATGGACCGATATGATAATGGATATAGTATTTGGGAGCCACGTGACTGTTTACGCGACGGCAGACGCGACCTACGATACCAAGTACCAACAAGGTGGCACATTGCTGACAATGAATGGAAACTATACCGGCAGGCATATCAAGTCAGGCGTAGACAAATGGGGGCGATACTGCTGGATGAAGATCCAATGCAGCCGAGACGAAGGAATGTTAGTGATAAATACGTACAGGGTCTGCCAGGAAAGGCTGCACAACCCAGGGACGTTCACAGTCTATACTCAGCAACACGTAGATATGAGAGCAGCTCCCAACCCGAGAAAGCAAATATTGAAAGACATAGCAGAGCTGATAAACGAAAATCGCAAGGAAGGATGGAGGCAGATAGTAATGATGGATGCCAATGGGGACACGCACCATGATAAAGAACTCGACCAGGACCTAGTCGACTTCTTGGATGAAGCCAACTTGAAGGACCCTTACTACGACAAGTTCCCAGGCCAAATACGGACGTACTTATATGGAAACAAAAGGTTATATTATATCTGGATGGATGAGGTATACGTCCCAGCAATTAAAGCGATAGGCTACTTGGAGACCCATCAAGGCGCACTCACGGACCACCCAGCAGCTTATGTCGATTTCTACGAGGACCGATTGTTCAAAGGAGTCACGAACCGCCCAATACCAATGCACTCAAGGGAATTCATCATAGAACAAGACGACAAGGTAGAGGTTTTCGTATCAGAGGTGATAAGACTCTGCAAGGCTAACAGATTGAGAGAACGAGTCTTTGAACTGTGCACAAACTTTGCGAAATTTGGGAAGACCAAACAAAACGTTGCCAAGTACCAACAGTTGGACAAGGAAATAAGGGAGGCGGCGATGACGGCGGCGAAGAAGACATCCAAGAAGAAGTTTGGATACATGAGGAGCCCTGAACTAACCACAGCTGGACAGATGCTGATCATGTTCAAGATGTGCTTAGATTGCAGCGTGCGAGGAGCAGAACCAACAACAAAGATGATAGAGAAAACAAAGGACCTCGAGCTTCAACCGGAAGAGTTGACGGCCAAGCCAACAAAGATTTTGAGGAAAGAAGTACGGAAGAAGGAGAAGGAGCTATGGAATGCACAGAAGGAGTGTGAACAGAAGAGATATGAATGGTTGAAAGAGGTAGCGCAAGCAAGGGCAAAAGCAGCAGGTGATGAGGACTGGGAGAAAAGATTGCGAAACACGGAACACACAGCAAAAGACCGGGCAGTTAACAGAAAACTGACAGCTGTAACGAAGGGTAAGAGAGGAGAGCTGGATAGAATAGAAGTAGCGACGCACGATTGGTTCTTGTCCGACAAGGCAAGAGAGATTTATCATTATGACATGGGCAACTTCGAGGGGTACCCCCAGATGTCTACGAACCGCTACTTCCGCCATCATGAACTGAAAGCACTGACTAAGGATGTAATTCACGCAATCGTCAAGAAGGAGGATGATGGCACATATACACTGATCCAGACGTTCGAGTGGTTCTACTCGACGACAACGAAAAGGCTCTACAAGATGAAACATGGAAAGGCAGAAGCCCATAGATATATAGGCGACGCCAAGTACAGAAGAGAGGAAATGACTGTCATGCCACTCGACGCGAAAGCAGTGACTATAAAAGCGACGGACTGGCCAATGGAAGTGGAAATTGAAAAGAAATACGAAATTAAGGCGCACATATGGGAGGATGTCACAAAGCCAGAGGAGATAGAGAGATTGCTTCTTGCTAGAAACAAGAGGCACTCCCAAACACAGCGCCAATAATGGATGAATTGCATGAGAACTTTGGGATCAATGAGCAGGTCAACAAACTCCTCGATGGCAGATATGAGACATCACATGAGGTATCGGAGGAGATTGCAGCGTGGATCGAGGCAGTGGAAATGGATGAGGCAACGGCGAACAAGCCTCCAATTGTGGGGGTAATGCCAAAAGAAGAGTACCAAAAGGCATTTGGAAAAGCGACCAAAAAGACATCGTCGAACAGCATGTGGGGATACAACTACTCGATTTGGAAAGCGATGGCAGCTAATGATTACCTTGCGGAGTTCCAGTGCATCATGATCAGCTTGCCCTTTATGTATGGCTTTGCAAATGCCAGATGGCTGAAAGAGATCGACTTTATGCTCGAGAAGAAGAAAGGTATTAGGATGATTCACATACTGCGAATCATCGGCTTGCTGGAGGCTAATTTTAACACAGCACTGAAGTACTTCTATTCAGTAATGATGATGATGAGAGCCGAAGAAGAAGACTTGTCAGACGAACAGTGGGGAAGCAGGAAGGATCAAACTTCTATCGACGCTTCGATGATCAAACTCATCACGTACGAGAATGCGCGGACAATGCGATCGACGATGGCAGAGATGAGCCACGACGCGAGGGCATGCTTCGACAGTATGATCCCAGCCTAGTCGAACATTTACTGTCAAAGGCAGGTCATGGACAAGAACTTACTCGAATGCACAGCCAAATGCATCGAAAGAATGAACAGGCACGTGAAGGTGGGAAGTAGAGTATCCAAACAATTCTACTGTCAGGATCGGGACGCATGGTTCATAGGCGGCGAGGTCCAGGGTAAAGGCGACGTACCGCCAAAGTATACCCTCCAGAGCTCGGTAGCGTTGAAGGCCCATGCAAAGACGTCTGCAGGATTGAAGATGGACAGCTGCGAGGGACGCATGGTTCATAGGCGGCGAGGTTCAGGGTAAAGGCGACGTACCGCCAAAATATACTCTTCAGAGTTCGGTAGCTTTGACGTCCCATGCAAAGACGTCAGCAGGATTGAAGATGGACAGCTGCAATGATAAGAGACAAATAGCCCATCACGCCATTGCGTACGTCGACGATACGGATGACCATACTGGGGACGAAAGATGGGGCAACTTGGAGAAACAGGGCCAGTCTTGGAGTAAAACGATGAGACTCATGGGCCACTCACTTGCGTTCCACAAAATGAATTGGCACTTAATAGCATGGGAACTGTTGAAAGGGGAATTGAAACTGGTGCAGGCAACAGAGAGCAGGATAGTTATGGAAGATGGGAAAGGGGGAATAGCAATCATAGACTTCCTGGGACCAGACCAACCAAATGTGGGCCTGGGATACAAAATGTGCCCAGCGGGACACAAAAAGCACAACTAGAGGCGATCAAGGCAAGCATGAAAGAGATTTGCAGCAGGATGACATCAGCACATCTGACAGAACAAGAGGTAATTCAGGCGTTACACCAGAGACTGGTTCCGAAGTTGTCGTACCCTCTACACACGACAAGCCTGACAAAGAGAGAGAGCAAGAAGATTGATAGCATCATCAGAAAGGCGATCCTCCCCCTGATGCGCATGAACAGGAACATGCCAGATGCGGCAGTCTACGGCTCACTCGAATATGGAGGCATGGAACTCCCAGAGACGTACACACTACAATCGCAACTCCAGATCCCGTACATCATTAAGCAGCTGCGATGAAAAAAACGGTTGCGAACGACTTTCTTGTACTACTGGCAAACGTACAACTGAGATCAGGATTTGTCAGGCCAACCCTCGAGAGCACTACCCTCCCGATCAACTACATGAACAAAGGTTTTATAATGGCCCTCCGGGATAGAATGGGGGAGATTGACGCATCAATCTGGATAGAATCTGCTTGGCGCCCACAGCTTCAACGCGAAGGGGACGAGTCCTTCATGGAAAGATTCTGCCAAGTATATGGAACGACCCCTCGCCAACTCAAGAAGGTTAACCAGGTGCGACTCTACCTTCGAGTGATCACTATTGCAGACCTGGCACATCCCTCTGGCAAGTATATAGCGGACGGGATGCTTACTGGTAACTGGCAAGGAGGGTCCGACTTGAAATGGCCTAACCAGCCTTGCCCCCCGAAGAGCTGGTGGGCATTATTTCAGAAGTACTTGCGTCTTACATTCTGCACAAGAACGCAACCAAATCAACCGGCTGAACGTGGAATAGATCTTGGCAAACATCTAGGCAGTCGGTTCGAGGTTCCTATGCACACATGGTTCGGATGCTACAAATCAAAGGAGGGCCTCATATACAGGGAAGGCAAAGGCGACCAACTACAACTTTTCAAATCGATAGGGTCGGGGTTCTACAGCTACGATAAGGAGATCGACAAGCTTCCACTTTCAACCTTCCCGATTTCGGCTCGAGGAGTGGCTCAGAAACTATGGTCTCACAAGAAGTACACAGCAACGCCGCCAGACATGGGAAAGCCATCCTCGGGCGAACCAAAACCAGGTAACGTGGTACACGATACGCTCAGTCACTTGAGCCCCAGGCTCCAGGTAGGATGCAGTGACGGCTCATCATACCTCGAAGATGAGGTATCAGGTGCAGCATGGATGGTGACGGATGGAACTCCAGACCATATGATGCAGGCGGTATTTTTGATGACGAACGTGAACGACGCCTCGTCGTACAGGGCCGAACTTGAGGACGTTTTTCGGCTTCTCAAGTACATGCAATACGCGAACATGCGACCCGACGAGCTACGACAATGGTGCGACAACAAGGAAAGCGTCGAAAGTTGCAACACAAAACCCAGCGGCAGACCTAGTCCTGGCCATCCACCAAGTCAAGCAACAGCTTGGGTTTCCAGTGAAGTGTAAACATGTCTACGGGCATCAAGACGACAAAAAGAAACGTGAGCAAATAAAGAAGAAAAAGGAACAACAACGGAAGAAGGCGAAAAGACAGTTTGGGGATCCAGGGCCCAAGAACTTCGACGGGTTGTTGCACGACATGGAACTTAAGTTTGGCTTGGACAAAGCAGAGAAGGACGAAGAGGAGAGACGGCGAACGAATGAGGAGACGTTGGAGCAAGCGTCGGACGACGAAGAAGGAACGAAAGACAAGGCGCTGATGAACCAAGCATGTGATCTACTCGCAGGCGAAACAACGGCTGCGATACTGGACGAGGGCCGCCCACCAGAGGCACCCTTACTCGAACTTCCTTACGAAGGCTCGAAGGCTATGCTTAAGATAGGCGGGAAATGGATCTTAACGAAGTATAAGGAGACGATCCAACGAGCACACCAACGGGAAGTGATGAAGAAGTATTGACGGAAACGGTACAACTGGAGCAACGAGACCTTCAACACGATCGACAATAAGGCCATTGGGTGAGCTTGGAAGGGGCTCAAACATCCATGGAAAGTTCGGATGTGCAAACTAATGCACGGATGGCTGCCAGTCTATCATGTCTGAGCGAGAATAACGGGGATAGCTCATTGCCCTGGTTGTCGATGCAAAGACAAAACAGTAGAACACATGTACAAGTGCCCAAACAAGCAAATGGTCGAGAATAAAGAGGAGTGCAATGTCCCAGGCACGGAGATTGATAGCTTCGACGGGAGTACCACGACACATCACTGACGCAGTGATGGAACTTGCAGCAGAGGGATTGTAGTGCAAACCAAGCCCACACATCCCAGATTACGACGATGCAACCCGCGAAGCACTACGCCAACAGAGGAAAGTAGGAGTTCACTTATTCATGAGAGGGTTTGTAGTGAAGGCTTGGAGGGCATCTTTGAAAGAGGCCAAGGTCAAAGAACCAGAACGCAAAGTGATGGCAATTCTCCATGCGCTGTGACAATGCATCTTTCACGCTATTTGGAAAATGAGAAACGACCTCAAAAACGACAAGAAAGGAGAGTTCGAAAGCCTCGAGAACCAGTCAATGGAGGACAAGCTCTTGTGGTTTAGGAGGTACAAGAACGAAATACTGGCATATCCTGATAGATACATGGCAGACCATTCACGAGAACGGATTAAGGCAATGTCGAAGAAGGCGAAGAAACAGTGGTTAAAACACTTGGAGAAAGCAAAGCGAGCGTATGCATTAGAGTTGAAGCATAAACGGAAAGGCTCGGAGGTTATAACGAGGTACTTTATTAGGAAAGAAAGGGTACAAGTAGGCGAGGCGCAGCGGGAGCACTTTAGGCCGGAGGACAAGAGTAGTGATGGAAGAAAACGTGACCCTGGTGACTGAGGCTGAGGCAATGAAAGTTGGCGGCACCCCTTAATAACTTACGCGGGCACATCATTACGATGATGCAGCGCACAATCCTAATGCCCTGGCACATGCTAGGGCCATTGGGATGCAATCTCAGTCACGGATTACGAGCGTAGTCTAATCGCCCTCGCGGGCCCATGGGATGTATCTAAAGATTTCTGTTACATATATATATATGAAATCCGCCTGTTATGAATTCCTCCAAGATTGTCCTTGATCTGGGAAATCTACCTGCATAGTATTTGAGCTTGGATTGCTGACAGAGACAACATGTGGCTTCAATTGGTAATTTCCATTTTGCTACACTAAGGCCAACAAAACACAATGATGAGATATTACCCTCTTTGCTTTATTGATGGTCAAGACCAAGAATCAAGAAGCCCACCTCTATTGAAACCTTATATAGCCTTCTTAAGGAGGTTGTATTTGGTGATTGATAGATATTGATCCTGGTGAAACCTCTATTTTGTTTCAATCCGATCTAACCAGACACGCTTTGCGCTAAATTCAAAGTTTCTGCAGGGGTACTTCCATAGGGATGTTGTATAGCAAACAAAAATTAAGCAGTCGAATAAACCAATTAAAGTTTCCAACAGTCCTGGAGCAGATCTACTTCATGTGGGTTGCTTAGTAGTATCAGTGTTTTTTCGAAAACATATTTTGGAGTGACTCGACCTGCAATCAACTGAAAAAATCACCTAATTTTTATCTACTTTTATTTTTGTTGTTTGTGGTCAATATCAGGCCCAGTTTTGACATCCATTTTTAGATTAGATCATTTTTAGCCATTTTGCACTATCCATTTGATATCATAACATCAACATACCTGTTCTCATCCCAAATATTATAACAACAATATATTAGGCTTGTTTTGGGCTTCAACATAATATTTTCTGGTTTGTATCCTAACTTTAAAATCTTGCTGATGTATGACATTTCAGTAAGTGATCTGTTTCAATCAGGTGGGCTTCATGATCACCGATAATTTTGTTCATTGAGGACAATGAGATATTAAGATGTATCATCACACCAACACCTCCATTTGTATGGATTAATATGGATTTTCAAGCCTTGGTTTGATTGGCATGGACTACTTATTTGAGAACTCACTGAATTCTACTGCTAAGTGTAAACTGCTGACATTGTTTTTGGTCTGATTGCGTCAAGATTGCCAATGCAGGGAGTCAGTAAATGGGACATTCTCACCCCACATTGTCCTAAATATTACAAATACAAACCATAACATCGGTGGAATGTTTTTCATCTGGTTTGGTTGTCAGGACCAAAGTTTCATCTTTATCCAGAACTATTAGTGTCATGTGTTTGGAATGAAGGTGCTCCTTTTGTTGGCCCGAGACTGTTCCTGAGACCCTTTGGCCCATTGTACAAGTAAATTCTTTATCTACTACATGGTTCTTATAGACAGTTTACCTGATGCAGTTTTTGACCCTTAATTTGATTGCCATTGTCTCATATTCACCGTGCATGAAAAATTGCCAATACTCTATGTGAAGATGGAACTTCTACTCTTCTTTGTATCACTTCATGTCAGAACAACCTACTGGAAAATTTCAGCCCATGTCAGCTACATTAGTCCTTCTTTCCAAAGCAATGAATGAGACATGGAACATCCCTGAGAGGTATCCAATGCTTCTGATGTGTTTCAAAGAACTTATTTGATGTCAAGGGCAAGATTGTTGGGTTTTCTTGGGTGTCCATTAGACTGTATTGAATCAATTTATGCCTAAACAGCCCAATACAAATTGCTCTTTTTCAGCCAAAGCCTACCAAATTAGCCCTTCTCTGCAAAGGTAATTGTGTACCCAGAGGCATTGGGAGTGGGTACACATCATTTTTTTATAATTCAAACTACTTGATGGATCTCAATGGCAAGTTTGCTGAGCTTCCTTGGGTACATACATGCCTAGATACTACATTGAATAAACTAATATCTGAACATCCCGATGGTAACAAAAACAGCGGCTCATTTATGTGTTTAAGCACTCTAAGTGAGAGGCTCATCTACAGAGCAAGACTGTGTGCAATGGATCGATAAGAGACGTTCTCTATTGCTGCTGGGCTGTCATAAAATGTTACTGGAATGTCAAGGGGATGATTTGTTGTGCCTTCTGTCTACCAGTCTACCCTGCGTCGCTTTATTAAAGAGCAACCTACTGGAACCAGCTCAATTTCAGTCTAAGCAAGCCAAATCAGTCCTTCTGTTAAAAGCAAAGAGTGAAACCTGGGACAACCACAAGAGGTACCCAAAGCTTCTGATGTGTTTCAAAGCACTTGTTTGATATCCATGACAAGCTTGTTGGGATTTATTGGGTGTCTACCAGCCTACATTGAATCAAAATATGTCTAAATAGTCCAATAAAATCTCACCTTGTTTTACAGCGCGAGCCTGCAAAATTAGCTCTTCTCTGGAAAAGTATTTGAGCAGCTACTAGAGGTATTGGGAATGGCTACACATAATTTTTTGAGGTGTTCAAACTACTTGATGGATCTCGCAACGGTAAGTTTGCTGAACTTCTTTGGATACACACCTGCCCTACATTGAATCAATGGGCATCTGAACATCCTGATGATAACAAAACACAGTAGATCCTTTGTGTGTTTAAGCATACTAAGGGAGAGTCTTCTCTGTATCTGTAGAGCACAATTGTGCACAATGGTTCCATAAGAGTTCTCGATGATTGATCCAAATGTGTCTTAAAATGTGTGGGGTGCCAAGGGTATGGTTGTTTCTGGCTTCATTGACTGTCAGCCATTGCTTCTAGTTGTGTTTTATTGGGTGTCTGTCAACCTGCATTGGATCAGCAATTTATGCCTGAACAGCCCAATAAAAGCTGTTTTTTCAGCCCAAGCCTGCAAAATACGCCCTTCTCTACAAAGGTTGTTGTGTATCCAGAGACATTTGGGGTGGGTACATATTGCTATCTGAGGTGTTCAAACTACTTGATAGAAATCAATGGCAAGTTTGTTGAGCTTTCTTGGATACACATATGCCTACATCGAACTAATTGACATCTGAACATCCCGACGGTAAAAAAAACAGCAGCTCCTTTAGTAATAAATTTGTTTTAAATGAGATTTGCACAGTAAAAATGTTTGCAATGGTTCGATGAGAGTTCTCAATCAATCCCAAGATATCTTAAAATGCTCTTGGGATGCCAATGAAATGATTGTTTCTGGCTTCCTTGACCTGCTCAATTTCAGCCTAAGCCAGCCAAATCAATCCTTCTTTTCAAATCAAAGAATGAGACCTGGGACAGCCATGAGAGGTACCCAATGACCTGTTGTTTGGGGAAACTCTTGTTTGATGTCAAGGGCAAGTTTGTTGGGTTTTCTCAGGTTTCTATTGGCCTACATGAAATCGATTCATGCCTAAAAAGCCCAATAAAAAACCCTTTAAGTATGCAAAATTAGCCCTTCTCTGCAAAGGTAATTGTGAAGCTAGAGACATTGAGATTGGGTAAACATGGCTTTTGGAGGTGTTCAAACTAATTGCTGGAACCCAAAGGTATGTCATTTGAGCATCCAGGGTACACACCTGCCCTACATTGAATCAATTGATATCTGAGCAGCGTAATGGAAACAAACCACGATCTCTTTATATGTGTTAAAGCATTCTAAGCTGGAGACTCCTTTACAGAGCAAAATTGTGTGCAATGGGTCAATAAGAGTTCTCAATTGCTCTCAAGATGTCTCATCTCAGAGACCAGAATATTCAGCACATACAGCTTAATATGTACATTTTAAAACTACAGAACAGATGTTTTTTTGTATTTCTCGGTAATTTCATCACTGCTATCAATAGTTTTTTTGCGGTATCAAAATTTATCTTATCTGATCCTGAATAGTACTCAAGACTCGCAGGAACCAACAGATTGCCGTCAGCCAAAAAACATACTTAAGAGCAGTCATAATTCGCACACTCCTGATCAATCAGCCTTCAGGCCTCTCGGATGTTCTTGTCAACGGTTAAAAGCACCAGTCTATCTTGGCATCATAATCTTCTATAAAACAACATGCCAGTAGACAAGGTTTGCAGATACTGTCCTACCCAGTACTATCACCAACCATGATGTTTGGGGGAGTATCCTCCTTCTCATGCCTCATGTGTGTGCTAGCTATCTGAGATATCACAGGGATTCGACAGTGTTGATCCTCTGAGACCATCTGCGGAGGATACAGACAGATAAGCTATATCAGGACAAGTACTAATATGCCACATGGGCCTGCCACTCCCAAGACTAGCCATAGCCAGTCCGATCATCTCTCGGATAAAACTTTCTGTGTTGAGGCATGCATCTCACCCAGGTCCTCCAATGAGTAACATAGACTTCTCTTGGCAACCCATGGGCATATAACAATGAATGCCCCTTGACCTGACAGCCACCGCTTTATTGTCCGTTTAGACGCCCCCAATTTTTGGACTCAATGGGACAGTCTTACCCCCCTCAAAAGACCCCAATGCCTGACGGCCCCAAAGATGTCTGCCCACGTTGGTACTTGCACAACCTTCCACAGCTAAGCCAACCAAGCGTACATCCCTTCACTAGGGGCATGCAGACCCAATCCTCAAGCAGGCACCTCCAACCGCGAGCTTTTGCTGATGCAACCCCATGCTTGTGGTCATCCTCCAACTGCCAATTATCTTCGTCCTTATGAACATTATGCAGATTGAGGCATAATGTCATCCTCCCCAAATGACAATTTTCATCCAATATTTCCTATGATGCAATGTGTCGTTGAAACACATCGTCTTGCAAGACAAGGGCTCTACTGCGGCGACAGCATTTTCACTAAAAGCCTAGCCCAATTCGTCTGTTGTGACAGTCACCACATGTACTCCTACATGTCACCTCCATGCGATTTAAGAGGAGGCCGGAAGAGTAAACTAATTTGGTAGGTTGGTCAGCGACATGGGGGTGCTAGAGGCATACCAAGTCACCCCTCTTGCAAGCACATTGGATTCCTGGATCTCAGGTGCCCAATTCACGAGTTGCAATGTTGGTGAGGAACCACCCCATCATAACTCAACCCCCTCACTCTCTCAATATATGGGGAGGGTGGGGGGGCACTTAAAAATTGCTAGGGATGTGCATCATACCATCCAGTACACCTCCTCTCCTCCAGTTTGATCAAAAACAATTCCCTGTCACCCTCCTCCCCTTCCTGGAGATGCCCTAATACATTCCTCAAATTGATCCCCCCAGGTCATCAGCTTCCCAGATGTTGATACTAGCTCCAATCTCAGCAGCAAACAAGATATCAAGAGCTGCCACCGTGAACCCCTCCATAGTAATGATCCCACCATTGTGTAGAAGCTTGATCCCATTAGTCAGGGCCATGCCACAACCCCCAAAATTTCAATATGGAAATAATCTCCCTATGTCACGCCCCCATGGACACACAGAAGATGGAAGAGGGCTGGCTCAAGAGAATGGATGGACATGTTCACCAGATTATTAAAGAAGCACCGGATGATGTCCCCAGCCCTCAAAAGTGAACTGGCTACCAAGACAGGCAGAAGGGGTGACGCCCACAAGCTGGTTCCAAAGATGGGTGGCATGACGGCCCAATCCCCCTCAAACAGTCAACACGATAACAGTAGCAGTAGGTGGTTCCCGGAGACAGCCGTTGCGGTGGCAGAGTTGCTACTGCTCTATTACCAAACCTCCAAGGTAAACCATGTCCAGCAAGAAAAGGAGGATGCCCCCATCCATTAGCGCTGGCGGTAGCTGAGAGTACACCACATCTGTTGGGAGAGGTAGAGGTCTCAAGGGATCAAGTCGTTTCTTGCAACCACAGCTTGGCCTTGTTGATACAATGCTCGCTTCTGGGGAATAAGTGCATTCAGCTGGCTCACACTGCTTTGTCATCCATCCCGGGGTACATGGCCAGGCTCCCCAAATGAGCCCATAAAAAAGAGGCCAACTGGCAGATGTTGTGCTCTTGCCTATGGCTGGGGTGTCGTGTCCCCCCAAATTGATGCATTGCTCACTGCTGTCCAGTCCCATGCACCACGTGCCAAGAACCCACAAACTGCTTGTTTTGTCCTTGCTCTCTTTTCCCTACTTTCCTTCTTTCAGACGTGCAATGAGGCTCTCAAATTAAAAACAGTACTATACCAGACGCGGATGGCATGACTAGAATAAAAACATTGCTGACTCTCCATCCTTAGCCTTGGTTTGATTCTTCTATAAAAAACAGAATTGGAATTGGAACTCACTGCAATTGCTGACCAAGTTGTCAAAGTCTTTTTTTGCTTTTGAAAACATTTACTGCAATTGTTGACCAAGTTGTCAATGTCTTTTTTGCTGTTGAAAACCAAGGAACAAAAGTTCACAACCTAAACTAGCACAACTGGGGATGGGATGTGGGCACTTAGCTCTTAATCTCCTTCGAGCTACGCTTTAGCACAAATGCACTAATAGGAGGATCATCTCTCGTTGTGAGGTAAATGAGAGCAGTATTTTTATCGATGCAGTACTCTTTGATAAGGTCAAATATTTGTTCGGGGGTCATATGTTTCTTTCCCCCAGTGATGATCTTCAATGCAAGGCAGCAACAACACATTGCATTGAGCAACAGCAGTCGACGCGAGACGGGAGTGACTCACAATGGCCAAACCAGGGGAGGGGGACTTCTATGTTCTATATTAAAGTAAAATGCATATATTTTCGAAAAAAAATATGATATAGCTAAGCTTCATAGTTTTTTATGTAAATATGTGTTGTATTATAATACCCGTATAATGGGTGGTGAGCATAAACCTGCCTTTCATCATCTTCATTATTGAAGGCAGCGCATCACTCTCAGGGGTATACTCAAGTGGCACTCATCATCTCTTGATGTGCTTTGTGAACCTACATTTTTTAATTATGATGCTATCAGAAACCATCATATGTGGTGCTTGGAAAGGAAGATGAGGAGGCCATGGTTGTCCCCCCACCCCCACAGCCTCGCATCTGGCTTGGCCATGCCAAACACTATTTTTAGAAAAAGGTGGAGGCGGTGATAGCAAAGTGTGACAAAGGGAAAAGGCAAGGGAGGTACAAGATGCAGGGGAAGAACTCACAAAAAAGGTGGTCCATCTTCCCCATTTCTTTTCCAAACAGCACTATCCTTTCACCGAAGCTTGGATAAAATCCCTTTTACGTACACTTATATTGCCCCACGCTAATATTAACCTTACAGATATATTAACCGTTCTGAGTTGGAACACAGCTTTTGGTGGGAATGAATTCCTATGTGGACTAGTACTATACTTGTAGGTGCACCACTGTACTTATACGTACAGTTGTATTAACCGTACAGATATATTCACCACTCTAAGCTGAAACACAGGGGGTTAATATAAGTGTGGTGGGACTATACATACATAACTCTCTACCTAACTGCTTGTTATCTACCTTACGTCGGGTTTGCATTTTTTGACGAGGGGGGGGGGGGGGGGGGGGGGATNGGTTTTTGTCCACTTTCATTGTGGACTTGCTTTGCTGGCCCACATTCAAGTGTGGGGGGGGGGGTGCCGCACGGGTGGTGGCAGGTGGGTGGTAGCGGGCGGCAGGCGGTGATAAGCATACAAGAATCAGAGGCTATCATGATCGTATGCTTGGTGAAGTGAGGGCTTAGATATTGGGGGTTATCCCTATCACTACGTACTCCAAACACCCCCTTCCCCCACACTTGAATGTGGGCCAGCAAAGCAAGTCCACAATGAAAGTGGACAAAAACCTGGGAGATCGGAAGAATCGGAATAAACCTAGATAAGCCAAACTCGAGAATGCTCAACTAGCGCAGAGGAAATCAATCCTTGCGTTAAAATCTCAAACCGTATTTCAAATGACTTCACTGGAACTGTTCGACCCCCCCCCCCCAGAAGGTAGTATCTCAAAGCAAAAACGGTTTGTAACCCCCCCACAAATCAGTAGGCTGGCGGCCCAATATCATCCGTGATGCAGACAACACCAATACAGTCGTATCATGGAAGGTCAGCAAAGGCAAGGGGTGCCAGCGCGGTCCCAACGTCACTTGCACTGCAGATGTTGGCATCCACACCGTAGACGTCCTCATCCACATTGACATCCACATCTTAGACATAGTAGAGAAGAAAATGGTCCAAGGGGGTGCGATAGGCGGAGACAAAATAAAAGGTAGGGAGCTGGGTGGAGCCAAAGTCGTTGTCGTGTTCGTCCATTGAACGTCGGTGCCATCAGGACTGAATCATTCCAGTGGCAAGAATCCCACGATCCCGGAGGAGAGGCAGGAAGAAAAAGGTGTGGCCGCGGTGGACAGGGAGTTGCCGAGTTGTGTCGAGACAGACGTCCGCAGCATTGATGCAGCATTGTGTGGCGGCATGATTGTTGTGTGGCTTCGAAAGAAATTCAAAGTACTGCTTCCTTGCATTGTCAAGAAGGACAGAGGCGACCTCCATCACATTTTCGACCCAATGCTTTTCGAGCTTGTCCCCAAGTGATCGACAGTTGTTACATATGCCCGAACGGTCGTAGAAGCATCGAGATGTGGAGGAAAATTCTCAAGGACGGCGCAGGTGAGTTGGGTGGGGTCGTTGATTCGCACAAAAAATCGCAAACTCGACATATCCAGCTGGAGTAGGGATCCATTCAATTAGCCTGGATGAGTAGAGGGCATTTGCTGCTTCCTCTGCACATGCCTTGACGGACACGGCGAGGTGATCCTTGCGGAGGATGAGCAACATTGTGCTGGGCTTGGAGGCAGATGGTGTCACGGATGTGGCGACAGATTTCTGCGGGGAGGCTGGGGCAGGCAGAGGGCCCGATGACGGGCTTGGCTGACGGAGAATATTAACTGCCCGGTTCTCGTTACTGTCCAAGTAATGGTGGCAGTGGACGCGGCAATCACGGGGTCAAATCCTCCAATGCAGTTTACCCCGTGGCAAGGGAGGTAAAGCATATCTCCTGACGCTGAATAGATGGGGCTTCACAGTCATGGTAGACGGGGTCGTCTCACCAGAGGCAGTGGGAGTGGGAGAGGGCACAGGAGGCAAATGCCTCTATATATTCCTCCTTTGGGCAGAGGCCGGCTCCAGGGGTCGTATATTTCCCTTCCCTCCGCCTTCAAATTCGAATATTCAAGTAGGCCCTCGTGGACAGATTCGAGAGAAAGCACTCAATCGCGGAGGGGAATGGCATAATACGCCCGTAATTCCCTCCCAAGAGAGGAGGAAGTGGTAGCACTGATCCCCTCGGCCTGAAGTCGGGCGCCGATGTCAAGATCACGGTGAACACCACCCTCAGCCGGGGGGTGGCTGGCTTTGGCGCGAGGCGCGAAGACATGGCTGGTGCCGGTGCGGGGCGCAAAGAGGTGGCTGGCTTCGGCACGGGGCGTGATGCACTTGTCCCCTTCGTCGTCGCGGGGCGAGAAGCACCTGTCCCCCTCCTTGTCATGGGGCCCAAGGAGATGGTCGGCTTCGGCGATGGGGCAAAGGCACAGCCTGTGGTGCCCGGGGCAAGCACCGTTCCTGCATCCGCGTTCATAGACGCAGATGTCCCAGGAGGGTCAAGCACTGTCTGGCCCGATGTCGAGCCCAAGGCAGCAGCATTTGGTGATGCAGACGCTGCTGGGCCTGTCGCAAGTGGGTTTGGGGCGGCTCTTAAAGTCCGGACCGTGATGGTTGGCAGGACGGGACTGGTGCGGGCTGTCGGCCGAGACCGAGTTCTGGACGTTCTCCATAGCTCCAATGTCGCAGATTGCATGGAGGTCACTGCCAAGCTCGAGAAGGAGCTCAAGAAGCCCCTGAGTTCCAAGGCTGTGGAGCACACCAAGGCAGAGATTGACGCCCATGTCCACGTGGGGCTCGTGATGTACTGGCTCCCCCTCAAAACAAAGCGTGAATAGGTCGATGACCACGTCCGTTCGAAGTCCGAGGGGTGGAGGTGCCATCCATCCAGTTGGATGCCGAGTTGGCGGAGGCGCTCAAGCTCGCGGAGCCGGATCCGGAGTACCCCATCGTGTTGCGGCCGGCCAAGAACAAGCGAGGGAATTACCCCCCCCCCCCCATTTCTAATTGTCCAACGTCCCGATGAAGCCCCCCCCGGTTGGTTTTGATCCTGTGTGGATCACCCACATACCAGACTCGAACAAAAATTATTTCTGGCGCTTATGGTCCAATAACGCTAACGAAATTACTAACAAAATGACACCATTTTAACCTTGCCACTGTCGAATTTTGCCCTACTGTAGCTCCGCTGCATTACACTATACAACTTCCACGACAACACATATCTCTTCCTTGATTCATGTTGCAGAGATACATGTTTTCGCGAAAGTCATAGATGTTGATTCTGTGACGGGAAAATGGGACAAAGTAAAGCGATTTGCAGGATCGTTCCATATGATAATGGATCCAGAACTCGTATGTACGATGATATCTTTCTCTCCTGCCCGCCACCCGCTGCACAACACATAAACAACGCAACGAGCAACGTTGGTGGCACGCAGCGTGCGAGCACGAAAAAACAAATTCAACCGCAATTGTTAACGGTTGCGACGATGATGTGATTGTTTTCATTTGTTTCTATGTGAAGATCCAGTACATTTCTACAGAGCTGTAGACATCTCTGTAGGAATTGAAAAAAAATGTACGAAAGTGATCCACACAGGATCAGAACAAATCCCCCAAGAAAAGTGAGGAGGGGAAGAACGGAAGCGTATTGCAGAGGGGACAGCAGAGCGGGGGCAGCACGGATGAGCTGGACACACCCCTAGAGGGCGGGAAGGATTGGGTGGGGGGTTTGTTCGTGGTCTTTTCACGACCATTAACACGGAGATCGGAGGAGCCGTGGGTAGGAAGATTGCCCCCCCCCCCCCCCGGTCGTTGGGAGTTAGGGGGAGGGGTGGGGGGCCGAGGAGGGACGTTAGCTGGAGAGGCGGCGGCAACTCAGCACGTGGCGCTGATGGCACGTAACCGGCAGCAACAGTGCAGGGTGCTGGCAGCACAGAAAATGTGGCAGACGGTGAAGGTCAATCCGATCGCAAGAATGTAGGACATGGCTTGACCGTCCGTGAGGACGACAGTGGCGATTAACGCAGGCGACAGACGAGCGTCACCCGGAGGCACCGTCCTCCCCCTGTCAGTTGGTGGGGATAGCGTGGGGGTCGTTCAGTTGCCAGGACATCCATGTACTAAGCAAATAACCTGATAACCACATGAGAAGCGGAGGCTGTCATGATTGTATGCTGAGTGAAGTGAGGGCTTGGATATTGGGGGTTATCCCTATTAATACGTACTCCCAACAGGTGGGAGTGGGCGCGCACGTGCTCCAACACGGACGACGGACAGATATTTTTGAACCAAGCAGCACAACCGTGAATGGTTTGATAGATCTCTTTCTCCTGGGAGCTAGGCTTTATCATCTAAGACAAAGGAAGCTCGTCGGCACACATACATGTCAAGATCCAGAGGAGAAGAGAAAGAGTGGGCTATATAGGTACCTTAGGTACTCTAGGGTACTGCAAATCTCACCCCCCCCTACACTCAAGGCCCCGCAGGAAAAGGCACCAGTGAGTCGATAAGGCGGACTATCCCGTCTGGCCAGAGAGAGGAAGGAGATTGGTTTTGATCCTGCATGGCTCAAATAATATTGAAATAAATTTAAATTCAACGCAGCTCTATACGCTACGTAGTAACATACTATTCATACATAAGTCCAGCGCACCGGCCGCTCTGTTTCAACAGGCCACCGTCGACGTTCGTTGCCGAATTTGTTTTTCGTGGCACCTTGCATGAGTGCGTGCGTGCCCTACATCCTGCACATCGTGTGTTGTCGTGTGTCGTCAGAGATACATTATCATTGCAATGTGTGTGTGTGATGTGCAGCGGGAGAGAGAGAGCATCGTACATGCAAGTTTTGGATCAATTTCATTGACTTTTCCCCAATCGTTCTTGGCGACACCAAGATGTTTGAAGCCCATGTGACGTGGCAAGTTGAACTATCTTGGCAACCGTTTAGCTA
>JALLPA010000425.1:0-15631 GCA_036939895.1 Thalassiosira exigua
ATAGGAGCCCGGCTCTCGATTCATTTTTTGTTGTATTTCTTGTTGTATTGTGCGAGCGTAGTTATCGCACTTCTGTCCAAGTGGCGATAATACATTCGATGACCCCGACCACACCCATCACCATCAACACTTTGCGACCGCGCTCACACCATCTGATGTCGTCTGTCCGCCCCCCGCGCAGGGGTGTCGTAAGACACACCACCAGCCACAGTCGATTTTTGTTATGTAAAAGGGCGATCCGATATCCTCTCTCTTTTTCGGCCGCCAGCCTACCCTCAAGCTAGCATTATAGTATGGGCAGAATAGCCGACAATGGCGTCCTATGCCGCTGCTCTGCTCGGCGCTTTCGCTGCAATTCGATGTATCTCCTGCGCCCATAACGCATTCGCTGAGCCCTCGTCTGGCGCTAGGGCCCAACGTTCGGCGGGTTTGTTGCGACAGCCACTGGGCGCGCGACCGGCGCTTGCATCCGCCCACACAGTTCTCGTCCTCCCCTTCGCCTTCGCCCCCGCCCCACGGTCAAACCATGACCGAAAACAAAGACAGGGACAGCGTCGACAGCGTCCTTGCCGCTGCCCGTCCCACGCTTCCCGTCGACGACAACAACTCCCCCGTCGCCGACCGCCGGGCGGTCATCCCTCGCTCATTCTTCGACCCCCATGATAGCGACGGGGACGAAGTAGATGGGGATGAACTGGCTGCACCTTGCGCCCTCCTCAACAAACGTCCGCTGGACGACGGAGCGGCCGCAACCGCCAAGGTCGCTGCGACCGCCGTGCGTAATCCTTACGCAAAGCGGGCGAAGACTCAGACGGCTACAAGAAGAGCGGTCGACGAAGACACCACCTCCGTCGTTGCCAAAATGTTTGGGTTCAGAGATGACCCAGAGGCTTCTGCATTCGATGACCTTGTCCCAATCTTCGCGCCGTGTCATCCCGACGCCGTCGCTGCCAACGACACGCCGGAACCACAACAGGAGGGGAAGCACAGGGCGACTCTTTTCACCAACATTGTCGACGGAAGCGAATCATTCCCGCACACAATCCCAGACGGTGCTACCGAAGTCATTTGTGGTTGCATCGCGGCCGTCTGGGGAATACTGGCACCCCGTCCATTTCAAGTCTACATAATATTCTTGATGGTACTTCTGTCGGCTCAGGTCGTGTTCCTCGTCCAAAAGACGGGGGGGGGGCAAGTCCCTCGTCATCCTTTCCACCGCCGCGCTTCTCCGGGGGGTCACGATCGTCGTGGTCCCCCTCATCGGATTGGGGAGTGACCAAGTCAATAAAGCCTTCCGGTTGGCCCATCGTATAGAGGCGTATCATGTCGACGAACATAAACGCGCAGACTTCCTCCTCCTTGTCAAGCGCCTTCTCGCGATCAAGCGACGCTCCAATGGCAGGACGCGCAGCTCGCTCATCCTATTTTGTTCTCCACACAGCCTCAGCCCATCGACACAGTTCTTGACATGCTTGCGCCGGCTTGCCGAGAGGAACCTCATCACCTCTATATTTATCGGCGAGGCACACGTCATACACCGCGAAGGAAAGAATGGCAGTAATTTTCGTCCATGTTTTGATTCTGCACTCGCCAACCTGATGGAGATTGGTCGCAGCCAGCAGAAGATGCCCAACATATGTTTTATGTTCGCAACCCTCCGTGAAGAGTGCCAAGCTACCCTGTCGAAAGTGGCCAATGTCCGTCCAACCGTCGTTTGCTGGGGGGAATGCAGCGTCGGAACATCTTGTTCAAGGTTGGCATTGTGGGTAAGCCATCGGCTACAATCAAGCGCGAACTCGGCGATGCTTACAGCAAAGGGGACAAGAGTCGCAAGGTGTTGATTTACACCAACTCCAAAACAAATGCTGAGACTACTCTACTAAATGCTGCCGAATCCGTCATCGAGATTTGCAAACTATCTGGCGAGGCGATTCCCTTCACCGGGGACTCGGGCATCACGATGAAGACCTACCTTATGGCGTCATTTTGTGGGAAGAAGGACCACGAGGGCGACGACGACGAATCCAGCGACGACGAAATGCCGAATCTATTGATAATGCCATGCACCTCAGCGGCCAACTGTGGCATCAGTAGCAAGGACTGCTACGTGGCGCTTAGGTATCCCATGCCATCGAATATGATCGATATCATGCAAGCGATGGGCAGAGTAGATAGAGGTCACGACGCGGAGCCCGGAGAGCATTCTTACCGCATTTTCCTCTCCTTTGATACTGTGATGAATCTTTTCTTGAGAATCCTACAGCACAAGAAGAGCTCGGTGAGAGATTACGAGATGAAGGAGCTATTCGTCGTTCTCAAGTTTCTAGTTTTACCATCCACGTGCTATCATGCATTCCTCGAGACGTACTTTCAACGTCCCCTCGAAGAAGAATGTTCCACTGGCGCGGGGCGGGCTTCTGATGCGGGGTGTGGTGGATTGTGTTCATTTTGCGCCAACGACCACCTCAAATTCACTCTTCCATTCGATTGTGACGCCTTGATCGACGTATTGCTTTCTGATGTGTTCGACGAAGGGAAAGTCACTCTGTCACAGTTCACCAAAAAGTTGACCGAGAATGCCTTAACAATTTTTTCTTTGACCGAGGAACAATGCAAGAAACAGCTAACTGCGGGATATATTCATGCATTAGCACTACAACTTGTTGCAGCGGGTTTGGTGGATGTCTTTGTGCCCGAGGAAAAGCTTATTGGATCTGACAAATTGAAGAAGCAAGACATGTATGCAAAATTAACAAAGGACACACTCTCCCGGCGGCTTCGAATTCGTATGGATTATCATTGAAACAAATACACATTTAACTACATGTGAGTTCTATTCGTTTGCGTTCTTGTATGCAATGAATTTTGCCTCCCAATCTAACTCCTCTTCCGACGCCTCCGTCCTACCTTCTTCTACTGTTTGGGCGATCAAAATCTTCCTCCGTTTGTTCCTCTCCCGGACAAAGAACTTAACTGCCTTTCGAATCATATCTTCCGCTCGAACCTCCTTGCAAATTTTGGAATAACGTACTGTTTTGATGTCGGCTAACCTTTCCTTACCCATCTCGAAGCTATCAACGACGGCGCTTTGGTTCAATTCCTGATGCTTAGTCTTTCCCAATCTCTTGAGGACCGTGGCGCGGTTTTCCTCAGTGTTGAGATACATCGTCTCCATTTCATCTTTTTTGCCATCTGCGACCATGGGCGGGTTCTCCTCGTCGAATATACCATCACAATTCACCAGTGGTTCATGCTCAGCGTGATGGACTGATTCCGTGTCGCTGGCGTCGTCTTCCCCGGCAAGCAGGTGGGCGAACTTGCCGGTATCCACTGTCCCAAGATCGGTCTCCTTCGTTAACGTTTCGACCAATACCTTCTCTTGTTCGGGGACCACGACATGCTCTTTGGAACTGATCTTTTCATTCTTGGGAAGATTCTTCTTCACTTCAATCAAATTCCACAACGTGTTGTCGTGTACAGTGACAGGGCCATCCACCACGCGGAACACATTTGTCTTCTCAAAGAACAATACAACACGGATCACCTCATTTTCGGTAGAGGTCTTTGCACTGTCGCTGTACATCTTGCCCTTCGCCCACAGTTCGAGGGCACAACGTCTCACCAGGGACAGGTGCTTGGACTTGTTTATGACCGACTCGATATAGGGAGTCATGGGCAGCATCTTCAGCCAGAGATTGTGCAATTCACATAGCTCGTCCATTGCCAGGGCACCTTTTCCCTCATTGAGAGTTGTGAATCCATTGCACCGCTGGCACTGCAACAACCATGGCTTCAGCTTGTAGTACAAATTTTCAATGCGGATCAAACCTGACTTCAGATACGCGCTCTTTCCAGTCATCTTCCAAATTGCCAACCAAAGATTGGTTTCTTCTCGATAAGCAATACATCACTCTTGCGAATGGCGTTCTTGCACCTCAAATACGACTCAATTTCGTTCAGCAAGTTGGCCATCGCTCTGGTTTCTTCGTTCTCTGAAACTTCCAAGCCCTCACAAAATGAGCAATAGAGTGACTCAATGTCTGTTAGCTTTGCACGAGCTTCATCGTCAGAACAGTCGTGAGCAAGCTCGAGTTGATCTTCATCTAAACTGTCTAGGAAACGTTGACACCGTAGCCTGCTGAGCGCCTTGTGGACCACCAGGAGAAAATTGTGATGGTCGATAATCTTGCCGTTTTTCATTGGATCTCCCGAAACTCTTTTTGTTCCAAGTAAGCAAACGAGAGGCTGAAGTATGCCTCCCCAGTACTCGACATAAATTGCCTGCATCATGTGAAAGGTTTCATGTAAGTAGTCGTGTTGAAACAAACAACTGTCAAACGCTTTGATAAGCTCCCCCACATAGTCTTCATAGCCAATTTTGGTGAGGCTTTGCATGATGAAACTTTTCAAAGGACGAATGCGCTGTTCAGAAAGTTGGTCGCCATGAGCAAAGACGTGACGATGTTCGCCTGCAAATGTATACCAAAATTTGTTCTTCACCTCGCCGTCACCGTCGACATACTCGCTCACATGTTCCTCCAGGAAGCCCATGTTTACATGGGCTCAAATCATGGCTCCCAGAGCTCCATCCCTTGTCGTTTCGTCTGTGTCTTGTAGCGAAAAAAAATAGAATTCATCCGGGGTACCCGCGAGTGGATTTGCAATTTTGATCATATTTCGTTGAAACGTAGATGCATGGTGTACTGGTTTCGTATTGGCCTGAAATATCTCTGTCAAACATGCTGCTCTAATGTCAAAATCCCGCTCTCTGAACTGCTTTTCCACGCTTGGCAAGATCTCATCAGCAAGGTGATCTGTTGCTTCGTTGCCCTCTAAAAATCGCTTGTAGCTAATGACTTGCCTAACAGCTGGACTTGTCTGGAGGAAATGGCAGTACTGAGATAGAGTTGATATTCGCTCTTGTCGCAGGATGAGTTTTCTATAGCGTCTAACAGTCATCTTCTGGCTTTGCTCACGGGGAACCTCACAACGCGCCTGATAGAGGAGGTCGTTGTCGGTTGATTCTATCGGCACAAGAAAATCTAACATCCTTGGAACGTGTTGATTAATGTAGGTGATGGGCTCTACTTCATCCAAGCCTGGTGTTTCAACCAGTTGTCATGCCAAGTTTTTGTTTGGCCATATGAAGGTCTTCCGGAGAATGTTACTACCAGACTCATACATCAACTTTGCCTCGTCGTATGGTAATGGGCCCCATGCCTTCGTTCTACTGCAGCTGAAAACCAATTCCAGGACAAGTAGATAAGGCGTTTCACGTTCGACGCTGACCACACTGAACTCCACCCCCGAAGGAGACCGTACGATTGAACCGATTGGAGGGGCGACGACTTTATGCCTCATAACTGATGAAGCCGTTGCACGGTGGGAAATGGAACCTCGAGAGTCAGTTTGTGTGCGCCGCTGGATGAACCTTTGATAGTTATCCATCACGAACGTGATCGTGGGTTCTGATTTCAACAGATCTCTCATCTCTTCTTGACATGCATTGTAGATAGAATCAAGCTTAGCAAGAGCATATGCTAAGGTCACACAAAAGTTCTTGCCACTAATCGATCGCGTTGTGATTTGACTAATTCCTTTGCTGAAGATCGCCAAAGTCTCAACCATGGCCCAATGCACCATGTTCGCCTTGTTCCGCCCACGGCATAATGCAAAGAAGTGCAAGAGCGCAGATTTCTTTTGCTCCCTCTCCGTGGACTCCCTATAACGATTGTCCTCCCAAAACAACTTTTGTAGCGACAAGCCCAGCAAAGCCACTGCGTGCAGTGGAAACAGCTCGGCCATTCCATCGTAAAGCCTCACATAGGTAGAATTTGGGATCAGCTTATCTGATAATTTGTGGAACCTTTTGTAATGGTCGGTGATGGGCGACTGCCAGATGCGATCGGCGCGGGTCAAGAATTGATCCAGCTCCGTACCTTCGAGCTCCTGTGCGAGGCTAACCTTGGCCGATTCCAACGCAGTAGTTTCTTCTTTGTCTTTGCTAGTGACCTTCTTCTTCTTCGCCGACGCTAATTGAGCTGTGAGCGTGCCGCTCTTGACGCGATAATATTTGAACAGGACCTCGTACGTCGAAGTGACATCCCCATCGACGAGGCTGAGATGCTCAATCAACTTTCGCCCGAGAGTATTGGTACTTTTCAACTTTGACGGGAAGGTAATCAACGACGAAAGCGATTCCTTTGCCTCACGCTTCTTCCACACTTCGACGCCGATCAGTTCTTCGAGACGCAACTTAAATAAGCGTTCCTGTGTCGATTCATAACCGTTGAGCGTCATCGCGAACGCAGCGCCTTGGTCGAGTGCAAGGTCAACGACTGAGTTTGTCCACGTGCTAAAATCGTCGCGATGCGGGAAGCATTCAACGACGCCACGGAACTCGCAAAATAGACGACCTTCACGCGGTATGAGATGGTTTGTGCGTACGATACGCTCGTTGAAGAGTGTGTCTTTTGCCTCACCTGATAGCCCACGAAATAACGACTTCGACGATTCCATAATGCGCGACTTCACGCGCTGCTTCACCTGATGGCGCGCTATCTTGACCGCTTCTCCCTCGTCCCGTTTGTCAGCGGGGATGACAATAGCTATTTCTTCCCCGACCTTCAATTCAAGAATCTCTTCAGGGAGCAGCCGTCTAGATCTGGTCTTGACTGGATGCAACAGCGTCGAAGGTATTGTCGTCGTCCGGTACGTTGCGGGCTGCACGGTCACCGCCCACGGGGGACGGCGTTACGCGAGAAACAGCATTGGGCAGCGTTCGCACGATGCTTGCAGGTGTAGCAGACTTGGGCTTCCGACCGCGCTTTGCGGGGGCGGTGAAGGGCGTCGGTCCGTCTAGGACGGCGGCCGCCTGACGTAACGCGACTTCCGCCTCCGCATGGCGTTGGTTTCGAGTCGTGGCTTCATTCGTCTTTGTCTTCGCTGACTTTGGCTTCGACACGGACGCTGGATCAACGAAGCCCGACTTCACGAGGCGCAGCGTGTTAGTGACAACCCCGTGTTTGCTCGGCAGCTTTCCCCTTCGCCCGTTGACGTTGGACGCGATGTAGTCTCGGCGGAGCTTGTCGGGAAGGTATTGGCCGTCCATGATAACGAGATGGGAGGAATGATAGCTACCAAGGAGGTTGGGAACTATGCCATTGTGTTTTGGGGGACTTTGGGATGGCACGGCTGGGACCTCAAGGCTCGAGGATGGCGCGGAAGTTCTGGCGGGAACGTGATACTAAATATTCTATGTAGGAATACGTAGAATATTAAGATGGGTGACGATCAATAATGAGCATGTGAGATCATGAAAAATAAAGACCCGGGAGATAGGAGCGCAGATTTTTTATTGTGATTTGGGGAGTGGCTACGCCAGCGCCAGGAGCGCGGAGTGGCCATTTCCAGGGGAGAGCCGGTCACTCGGAACAAGTAAGTTGCAAGCACGTGGTCTGACTGGTTTGAATTGAGTTGGACTGAGTCTTTGGCCAAGGTTCAGAAATGATTTTTCAGTCTAAACACCACAACTGGCGCCAGCTGCCAGATAGAAGGCAATCAGGCCATGTGCGCGTTAGCCCTATTATAAATTGGACAGCCCTAATATTATGTAACGCCCCCCCCACTGTTCTTAGGAACATGTGTTGCATGCATGAATTATTGGAATAATTAAAGTTTCAAGTTGCGCCCCCCAAAATTCTGCGCAAAGCGCTAGCCGAAGCGCGTAGCGCGGAGGCTAGTTTTACACAAGAGATGTGTAATTTAAATGCTGAAATTTGCCGCTCACAAAAATGGTTACTTGCAATAAAGTAAAAATTTAGCTTTTCGAAATAAAGCTGGATTATCAAGTCTTGCTACGGCGATGGCATTGAGGAGGACAGAAAATTGTTTAAGATGAAATCATGCATATAATTCATTTCAGGAATTGGTTTTGCATATGAAGTGAGCTCCAGTATGGATACCAACCTGCTTTTGCGTAGTGAGTTTTATTGCTTTAGAAATTCTCAAAACCGGTAGGACGTTGGGGTGATGCCGTGGGGACTTGGTGTGGCTGTCGACTTATGTAAGAAGCAGAAGGTGAGCCGCAAGAGCTTTACCATTGCCGAGTTCATTGGGGTGAGCGACGTCATGTTGCATATGATATAGGTCTTCCTGTTCAAAGAAGTGCAGGGATAGGGCTCGAAGGTCCCCCTGCACCAGGACACGGAGGCTGTCGAAAAGCCCGAGGTCAACGGGCAATGATCCTGCGGGCAACGCACTCGCGACCTCAACATCTGTCACCTCTCTTGATGTGATCTTGATACAGTGATAATACACACTTGGCTCGTAGATCGCTGCGAGGGAGTAGGGTACCTAATCCCACTCTAACGCGGTAATTGTAGACGTAGACTTATTTCAATTGTCTCAAAGTAAAAATTATGAGAGCTTATCGCCGCTCTTTCTATGTCTAAAATATATGATGCAAGACCACCAAGATGGTCGATGCACTCGACAATCTTGCCCGCCAAGATCGTCCCACGAGAGTACTTTTAGCCAGACTGCCTTCTTGCCAAGATACTCAATATAGCGCGTGCGCTTTACCCCATGGTAAACACACTTCCCTTTTAGTGCACCACTCAACAACAGTGACTTCAGGCGCAGATGGAACATCAAGTAAGAATAGTTGGAGAGCCATTTGGGGCGTTTTCTATCATGAAAAACCAGCGTGTTGATTTATTATTGTATGACATAAAAAACCAGCGTGTACTTATAAGGCCACTTCTGACACGCATATTTTTGAAATAGCCTTACAACACGCATAAAAGACGCTGAAAGTGGACGCATATTTGCTTTTTCCCTGCCGTTCCGAGCCCTGACGACCTCCAAAAGATTGGGGGTGTCGGGTAGCGGGGTTGAAACATCTATTAATTCCCAAAGCAAAACGTACAAGCGGGCGTGCTTCGAGCTATTTGAGGGCACACTTGAAGCTCGAATGCTGCTGGTACTGAGGAACTATTTGCAACTGGGGCCCACATGCTATCATCAAGAGTGGCTATGTATAAACCAGATTCTCTGACGGGTTATATGAGGATGAAAAAGAGGGTTTATACAGATAAAACGAATATGATTGCGCTACCTTGTTTGATCTATTTGCTTGGACGATGGATTTGTGCACGAGCTGCGCCCAATGCTAATTAGGTACAACAAAGGGCGGATGGAAATTAGGGTTTGGAGGGATACATGAGAAGGTGGGGCAAGAGAGCTGCTGAGAGTAGAGTAGAAGAATGGGGATGGACAAGATTCAGTACATCAGGCAGACCGTCAAGGGGCATCTTATGTCTATCTGAGTGCTACAATACTTACAACTTTAGCGTTCAGCTTGATGTTCTGGGCTCTCATGTCCGTCCGGAAAGACAAAAGGAGTTTGACAGGCCCGGGCACTTCATTACCTTCGGCTGTCCATACCCAGATCCATGCTGGATTTCACACTCTAGACAGCTATTGATTCGGAAAGAAACGATTTTAACAAGCCCGTGCACTAACTTATAGAGCAGGCGTAAAACATGCACTGATTAGAGAACAAGCCCGTGCACTGACATAGAGACAATGTCACACACTTGGACACACTCGATGCTCAGCTGGGACGACGGTGCGTTCCTCGTGGCCGACGATTGGAGCCTGAATGCATGTCAAATGGCATCGCTATACTCTCGATCAGGCATCAAACGTTCGGGGAAGGAAGCTAAGATATGCTGTTCTCAAAACATCCAATCGCACGAGCCTTCAAAAATAGACTCGAGATATGGCCACGTGAACGTTACAAACTGTTGCGTTCTGATGGTAGTAGGACGGGGTCTTGCTAAGAGCACCGAACCCCGAAATCGGACTGATGAGATTCCACCCAGCGCCTTCGCATGTGTATCCGTTGTGAGCTTCACAATGAAACACATCTGTTCCGCGATCTCCATAAAGATCAGACCGTGCCAATACATTTCGAATGGGGGCCAACATTTTATTTGACAGAATCGAATGCACAGGAGGCGATACGGATCGACAGGTCTGAACCGGCAGCAAATATGGACATCGTTGTTTTTGTACCTCGGTGGATAAAGGGGTCGAACTATTTCGCTCTCTACGTCGCCAACCTAAATTATTTTCTACGTTTGAGCAAGTTTGAGAGACTATGTGAAAGAGGTGGTAGCCGAGTCGACCACGTACGTTTGAGAAGAAAGCAAGGGGGATCACAAGAGCTTTCCGCTGCGCCACAAGATGAATCGCCCACTGGATGTATACTACGTTATGAATCGTGCTGTACAATACTGTATCTGATGGTGGCATGGAAGATTAAGTATTTGAATGAAATGCGTTAACACATATTCATGATGAACTCAAATGCAATTGCTAGGCGAGACCATGATTCAAATCAAAAGTTTATTTTGTAACCCAGGAGGTTGTTGTCTGCGAATGTTCCAAGATGAAGGACGAGCATGTACTAACTTTACATTGTTCAAGGAAAAATATGGTTCATCTCTAACACATACCAGCCACGATACAACAGCGCTCCTATCCTTGCTCATTAAGGCCAAAAATATCGCTCAAAAAGGCGGTGTCGTGAAGCTCAGTCGAAATTCTAGTCCTTCTTTCCGTCGTATCACTCGCTTCGGGTCGGCGAACAAGGCCTTGGAATCCTATGCGTCTCATCCAGTCCTCATTGCCGTTATTTGCGGCGTCGGGGCCGCCTTCGTCCAAAGTCAACAAGTGCATCAATCTGGCGTTGTTGTTCGACCAACGATCGAAGCTACCGGATCCTTCGCCTTGGGTGGAGTCTCGCTCGGTGCCGCCGTCGTGCTGCTTCATCGGTACTCGAATGGTTGTACCAGGCATGCCACATTGTAAATTAACATTTCCTTGGTCCTCGTCGTCTTGTTTGGTGTCTTCTTGTCCATGGGTACCTATCATATCATCAAGGTCGACCACAGCAAGCCTGCCATCTTCGTGCCCTTCCTCTTGAGTAGAATCGTTCTCAGTGGCACCAACATTCTGCTCCGTTGGCACTTGGGTTGTATCAGGTGCATCACGTTGCAAATCTTTATTTTCTTGGTGCTCGCTATCCTCTGCCGCGTCTTCTAGTGCGTAGTTGCCTTTCATATCATCCACGTCATCACGCTGCTTCGTGGGTGCTTGAATGATTGCACCAGGTGCGCCACGTTGGAAATCATCATTTCCTTCTTTTTCGTTGTCCTTTTTGGTGTCTTCTCTTCCATGGTAGCCAGTCATGTCTTCCACCTCGTCCACTGCGAGCCTCTTGGCGAGCCTCTCATCTTCGTGTCCGTCGCCTTGGGTAGAGTCGCGCTTGGTGCTGCGTTCGGGCTGTTTCATTGGTACTCTGACGATACCATGCACGCCACATTGCAAACCTCCCTTTCCTTGATCGCCGTCGTCCTTTTTGGTGTCTTCTTGTCCATTGTTGCCTTTGATGCCATCCATGTCGTCCCCTTGGAGCCTATGGTCTTCGAGGTCACCTACTTTGTCATTTGCCCACGAGCTTCCCTCGCCGGTCCTACTGGGAAATCTACTGTCGTTGTTTGTATCCCATGACGTAGTCGAGGAACTAGCGGCGGCGATGCATCCACTGTTTGCATTCATCGTTGAAGAGTGATGATGTATTTTATGGGCTGATCAAGAAGTGGCGTCGGATTACCGTGAGTGCAATGGAGGGCAAAACGACCTCACGAATTATTTTACTCGAAGTGCTGATTGTTACTCAATCGATATCACGATTCAGTGGTCACAGATTACTCACGCACGAGCGCGCGTGACTCCCGCGGTCTGGCCGTCGTTGCTTCGTGCCACNATCAAAACCCCGCCACAGCATCCTTCATATACTAGACGTCTAGCGATACGCCGAGTCCCATGGGCAGCGCCCCATGGGTTGGGCCTCTAGGGGCGTCGGCGGACACCATGGTCTAACGTCGGTGGAGAAAATCTGAGGAGTGTGCCACGCTCATTTTTGAGATGGAGATAAAGTTTATCGAGCCGTGCACCAGATCGGGCACACCGCACACCTCTGCGCATACGTACAGTCCCAAATAGCTCGCACGAAGGTATTTATTGAAAGCTCGAAGGTAACGGGTCAATACTAATGCAGGAGCCGGGGCGGATAGGGTGAGTTTCTGATGTGAGGTAAGCCAATGGGACATTCCATTGTCTGTATTTTTGTCCCAAATATTACTGATAACTGTTTCAGGACCATTGCATGGTATCGTGGGAATAGTGTTTCTTCACCCTCCAGGCATTGGAAGCAAAGGGAAGGAAGACATCCGAGGAGACAATGGGCCATCGTGGTCTGATCCCTTGGAGGAGAAGTGAAGGCGAAAGGCGACTCGGCAATCAACACAAGAAGTGATGATGGGGAAAAGAGTGAGCTATCTGGTTAGCTAAGCTGTGCGTGCTAACCTGATGGGGCGAACGTGTCTCGTGCCACTCCGTGGCAACGTCGTCTACAAATACGACGTCCACGAAGGAACTGTCATATGAAATAGCTGGCACTCAGAAGGGAGTGGGAAGATCCGCCTCAGAAGAGAGGATTAAAAGATACCTTTTGATGTGCCAAATGGGAGTCCTCTCTAGCAGGATCAAGAGAGGGATGCTCTCTTATGGAAGGTATGCATAAGCATTGGTACCCTTTGTACCCAGAGTTACATGTTTCCTGCCTTGATGTACAGAAGTCTCCAGCAGAGGATATTAAAGCTCTCCAGCGGAGGATATTAAAGTTTCGAAAATTTCTAGAGCATTAGAAACTGGCCCGATGAACCAGCAAGCATCAAGCCCTTGTGCAGTCTCAAATGTGAAAAACTCTGGGGGGGAGGGGGTGAACATGGTTTTGCTTGTCCCAGAGTGTCCAAGACAACTGATTTAAATAATGATCTTCCTCAAATGCATGGCGAGAGCTGAAATTTATGGAGGTGATCAAGATATTTACAGCAAATTGTAAAAATTATGAAACTGTTTCACTGATATACTTCATAGGATGATGGTGAACATCAGGCACCTGAAATAAATAGGTCATATGACTCCTTCTATTGTGTTTGCTAATTGTTACTCAATATCGATATCACGAGGCAGTGGTCACAGATTACTCACACACGAGCGCGCGTGACTCCCACGGTCTGGCCGTCGTTGCTTCGTGCCACGACGCTATTCTTGCTTGCCCAATCTTGGTTGCTCTTGGTTGCGGATCGTGCAACCTTAGAACGCGAGAGCAACCGGGGCTCATAATTTCTCATCACCTCTCGAGCATAACAACTAAGGTGATGAATTAGAGCCACTGGGTAAGCCTCTTCTAGCCTTGTAGAGAGCGTGGACTGCAGCCAAGTCTGCGGGTTGCTACTACGTTTAGTAAATTTTTTGAGGTCACTTGTGAGGATGATATTGAACATTGTGACAGAGGAAAACATTCTGTGGATGGTGGTCATTTGAAGAGACCAAAATGCAGTGCATATCACGGCCTCCCTGCTTGAAGGCAGACGATTGTGACAAAGAATTGTACACTAGGTGCTTCCCAGATAACTCGTGCACATTTTCCAAGAGCTCTGCGGAATATAGTGACTTTCTTACGAGCTGAAAGACAGATATTACGACACATCAAGTGCTTCGAACTGGTTTTTGTGGCGATTGCTTGTCAATGGCATCGACGAATTTCTCCCCAGAGATAGTGTGCAGCGCTGATAACCCATACCATCGGGGTCAGATCTGCTATCACTTTGATTGTGCAACAATGTCAGAAAATGATGCCGACCAAGAAGGCACCTTGCCATCATCTATGAGTCATTCAGGACAGATTCTCCATTCAAACACAAACAATACCCAAACATGTTTCCCTGTTAAGATCAGTGTCCAATTTGATAACTCTCCAATCGGAAAGGGCTGGGTTAGTATCGAGGCATTTTTTCATCCTGATAACTCCTTTGCAAATAAACTTGACACTCATTCATTGTGCATATCTGAGGGAAGATACAAATGTGTGGTTTTTGATAGCTCTGGAATTGGTCTCTGCTGCAAAAACGGCAATTGATGGTACAGTATTTCATCCGATTAAGATATTATCGCCAGAAGAGGAGAGTGCCAATGCAGTGAAGAAGTAATCTTCGATATCCCCCTAGTGAATTCCAACTAACTGAGGTGTGAACTAGTACCTATCTTAACGGTACAACTTTAAGTGTTTAGTGGAGTTGAAGTGGCATTGTTTCATCTTGAGGAGGATAACCTGGGGCTATATCTGCCATCCAAGCCGACTTGCAGCCTCCAATTGTCAGCCCTCTTTCCTCTGCATTTGATTCAACACCATACTCATAATACTTGTCCTGAAAGGTCAAGAGAGTATTGCCGATGCTGAACTCCAGCATTTCAAGCGCCGCTTCAAATGCATCCAAGTCTTCCTCATTGAAGCCCTGACTGTAGTGTTGGATAGCTTGCTTTATCAACTTGAAGTTGATGGGAGGATACATATTTATATCCAGCGAAGAGATTGTGACTTCGTCTGCCTTCAAGTTCAAGTCTTCTAGCTACAACTTGAGATGACACGCGTTAAGAACTGTGTTGCTTACATCGGAGGTCTTGCTAGCATCAAAGATGGATTTGATGGCCAGATACCCCAGTTTAGCATAAAATTGGGTGAAATTAGTTGCTGGCACTAGAAGGCAGGTGGGGTAGGTTCCATCCTCCTTCTGCGGCTTGTGGTCCTTGATCAGTAACATCGGCGTTGGTAGACGTTGTTGGCGTATCCAGCGATCGATTAATTCAAACTCTCCTTCATCCATCATAGTACCAAATCGCCCCATCAATCGAAGCGCTTCCTCCATAATGTCACTCGGGCACTCGAAGGGAATTACCCTGCAGTTCTTGACAAGAGTAAGGAACTCGAGGAGGGCAGAGTTGATCTCGCAGTCCTTGTCCTTGTTGGCGTGGTAGCGGAAGAGGTTGCTGGCGATGTTGGTGAGCAGGTCCTTGATGTCGGTTCTGACGTCGAAGCAGAAGAGCTCGTGGCTATCGTTGATGAATTCGTCGTCATCACCATTGGCCCAGGTGGTGAGCTTCTGGTCGAGGGCAGTCAGGTTGATGTTGAATTTCTTGAGGTAGGCTGACGTGAAGGGCTTGCTGGTTTTTTCGTCGGGGAAGCAGAAGAAGTTGAACTGCTTGTAGAGTGCAGGCCATGCGCTGATGATGACGGCGTGGGCGAGGTCCTGGTCGGTGATGGGGCCTGGGTCGAAGCCCTCACGTTTTCGTTTGATGTGCGCGCGCGCGAGGGTGAAGGCGCTGTCGAAGAACTTCGTGCGGAGGTTTTCGCGCCTGATTTCTAACTCCAACACACTTACATCCTTGACGATGACGGACATTTCGGCCTTGTACTTTCCGTAGATGTCAGTCGATTGCTTGATGGCGACCAGTACTCTGGGGTCCTCGCTGGATTCGGCCGAACAAACGACCGGGTTCTTTGTTGGTCGTAGAGGCGGTGGATGGTTCGACGTGGTGCGTCATGGGGATGATATTGGAAGTGCAGGAAGAGCCGCCTTTCATCCTCCTCAGGTGGGGGGGAAGCAGCTGGTGGAAGGGGCTAGGGTTGGAGGGACTCGTGTTTGATTTTACGGTG
>JALLPA010000426.1:0-15357 GCA_036939895.1 Thalassiosira exigua
TCTCCAAAAGGGAGAAGTGTTCCTTCCAAATCAGAGAAACGAACTGTTACAGGCACTCTGCATGTCTTGTTGTCGAATTTTTTCCACCTGTCTCTCAGGTCGCTCACTGCTATCTTGTGGAACTGACGCCTGAGTACAGTTCCCTGTTTGGACAGGCGCATGAGATCTGTCTGAACTTTCCTTGCCTTGAACTTCAGGAGAGTATGGCCTAGGTGGTAGTCATCTGGGCATCTCGTACAAGAATCTACCTCATGGTCATTCACCAATTTCTCCCACTTTGTCCTTCTCTGCTTGTGCATTGGGGGATCATGTGGCAACACTATTACTGGTTCTGCCTTTGATTTGAAGTCGGCCACGCCACAACTGACATGATGCTTGGATTGTGTCATTCTAGAGCCATGCCTGCCCTGTCTCCTATCAAGTCTTCTCCTCTTCTTGTGGCACAACTGATTGACTCTTGAGACGTCCTGTTTTCCACAACGTCTTTTGCTCTGTGGGGCGCGTTGAATTTCTTCTCTCCTGAGAGTCCCACCACTTTGACGTTCGCAAGAACATTAAAGCACTTCATAAGACATGGAATAAAAGTAACTTTATCCTCACCTGCCCTCAGGAACCTTGTCGATCGGAGTACGCAACATCGTCTATTTGAGGTGAATTGAGTTGCTTTTTGTGTTGGTCTTAACTATGAAGGCTTGGTGTGACTAGCTAGCTATGCTCTATGTACTGTTAGATCAGTGTTCTCGTTTGTGACACCTACTGGAACTTCCACTGCTGACTGGATTTTTTAACTAAAACTAGTAAGAGAGAGCACACAACCACACACTCCACCCCTAAAGGCAGCAATTGATAACAACCTCACCTAACCTTTGCCTTTGCCTCGGTAGTGAGTGTTTGATAACCATGGATGTTGAATCCTTAGATCTGAATAGGTCGAACAGCTGGTCTGATGGCAGCGAAGAGAGCGATAGAAATAAAATGGCTCTCGCTTGCATGAAGGACGAATTTTTGGAGAAATATGGCCCCGACGAAGAGTGGTCCCCCAAAGGTGTGTCTGCACATGAAACACCACCTGGACTAGGGTATGAAGGAGGAAAACTATCCATAGAAGGGAATAAACGAAAAACAGTGTCTATAGAGGGTGATTGTGGAAACAAGAAAGGCGATTTCATCGACTTGACCTACTCTCCGCCCCCATTACCCCCTCCTCCCCTCCCACCTCAAAAATCCATCGATTTGACGGTCTCTCCTATGACGGTAAATCCTACCAAAAAAGAGGTTCGCCATGTAACTCACAGCACCAACGCCAAGAAGAAAAGAATCAAAAAGCAAAAATTGACAATCCGCAGGGGTGATGTCATTTTGTATTTCAAGATGTTTAACTTTGGAGTGTGGAGAGACATTGAGTATGGCTCTGTAAAAAACATTGACAATGAATAGTTGTTTTTAGACAACAATTCCATCATTAACTTTATGTTCAAGATCCAAGTGTTTAGGTGGCAAGACACTAGCTCGAACCCAGTGAACATATATGGTGATCGCAGGTGGAGAAGTTTTGATTTATTTCTGTTGGATACTACAAATGTATGGCTTCCCTATGAAAACAGGGGATTGTCAGCAGGATCACGGCTTGCAAAAAATCTCGATGATGCATTTGCAAAGGCAGTTATCCGTCCATCTTGTTTGCCCAAACTGACACACAGCGACAATCAACTGAAATTAGACCAGCGGTTGAGCAGTTATATGAGTTGGTATATTGACCAGATTAAGGAACCAACCAAGAAAGACCAAAACGATGATTCCTCTAGTAGTGGTGACAGCTGGGGGTTCGATTACGAATGATCAGGTGGCTAGGTATGATGCTTTTTAGGTCTAATTTGGAAGATTGAAGGGATGGTATGTCACTACAGCCTGGGGTTGAGGGGGGGTCTCTGTTTTATTTGAGCAGAGTTATGTGAAAGAAGAGTAACTACTAAGATGGTTATTTGTTATTTTCATTAATTGGGCAAAATATGACAAATTCCAATCGGGACAGAGCAAGTACAGCAACCATTTTCTTGATGAATATATCAGTGTAACTGACAGACTGTAAACCCTCTTGCTGGACAAGTGGCATTCCTCCCTTGGCGAGGCAAGTCACGAATAAGTAGTCAACCGATTTCTTTCTAGTGAACCCTTTTATCTGGAGGTGTTTTGTGCGAGTAGGGAGTGCATCCTCCAGGAAAATCCTATCACCAAACTTTCCAGTGACCGAACAGACATCCTGAAACTCGTTGCCCTTGAATATTTGTTCAATCTGTTCACCAACTGCAGAGAGATTGTGTTTGGTGATTCTGTTGGAAGGTTTGCCATAACTCGTTATAAGCTCGCATTGTTTTACTGAGCCATGAAATTTGGTGCCACCTCTAGCTCCTCCACAGAAAGAACAAGCCGCTGGTCGCTTGCCAGCAACACTTTGCTCGGAGCCAAGTCTCTTACGTTTGTGAGAGATAGGTCCAATCTTTATTTTTGGGTAACCCTTTGCAAGTGAAGCAGAATTTGATTCTGGAGCCAATAATGCCAATTGATTGGCAAATGCTTCAACAACAGTGCCCTTATGACGGGGTGAATCATAATCACCTGAGGACAATACATCCTCCATGGCCGTCAACATGGACAGCACCACATTACCATGAGTTGCACCGAGTGAAGATGCCCGACCACAGACGGATAATGCGACCTTGCTCATCGATTGATATGAAACATGTCCAAGCTTCTTCAATGCCGTGACTTTTGATAGTTCAGTTGCTTTTGCGTCCCGATGAAAATCAATGTCAGTGTTAGAGGGTGAGGCAAAGGTCAATTTACTCTGAATGGTGTGCATCCTTGGAGGACTTGACAAACACTGGTCGGTACTAAATTCTTCTCGGTCGGCACTAAAATCTTGGGTCATAAGCCCATCAAGATTGGGTGTGTCTTGGCTGTTGAGATCTTGGCTGTGGTGATTTCCTATCGCTGGATCATCACGCGATTTAGACATTGGGTGGTTTAATAAGAACAGGTGACGGGGATCAATGTTGTCTGTGCAGAATATATCTTGCTTTCTGTGCAGTTTCTTGGCAATGACATGGCGGCATGTCAATGAGAAGGCAAAGAAATCAGCACAGGGACAAATATCTCCCTGGCCATCGGGACCTGAATCCGGTATGAAATATCCGTTGTTTGATTTCGATGTGTGAACTAGACGAGTACCGTGGACACCATTTTTGATTGCATCAACAACAGAATATGTCATGGCCCTATCGAACTGTTCTTTGAAAAAACTGAAGGGTCTTTGGTCAAGTTCCTTCCGTGGACGGGCGAGGTGTTTCTTATGTAAGGAGTCCATTCTGTCAAGGTCCCTTTCTGCTGATACCGACCACTTGTGTTTTAGCTCAAGCCTAGACGAGAAAACTACATCGGTCCTTTGCATAACATCAGTTATGTTTTCCTCCAGTGGACGACTGGCATCATCCCCTGCAATTTGAGCGAGACTGGAGTGATTTTGCTCAGAACATGCATTTCCTTGTATATCAAGGTGACCCTTAATTTTATTGCGTTCGAAATGTGCCCAACGATGCCTATCCTCTTGCCATTGTAGGATTGTGTTCTTTGTTGTCTGGGATGTACCAGCAGCTTCGATGGCAAGGGATAATTGCTCCTGGAGAGTAGGGAGGTTTTCAGATGTTAAGAAAAAATCCAGGGCAGTCTTATTTCAAAACTTACCAAACATTGGTCTTCGGTGGAAGCCTGCACTGCCGCCTGGAAATGCGGTTGGAGTTTGTGCCAATATATAGGTCCAAATGCACGGGAGAGTATAGAACTAGAGTTGCCTGCTCCACAGAAATGATATCCATCAATAAGCAAAGTTACTTTGGGAAGCCACTGTCTGATAGTTTTCTGGATCAATATGGCATCAGCCCAACATAACTTTATGTTGTTTGGATTCACACGAGGTGTCATTTTCAGAGTGTTTGTGATTACATCTTCATATCCAAGATTATCTTCTTCCCAAGTAAAAGATTCAGATGCTGGGGTGAATCTATGATTCGGATCGACTACGCAGGGGGCGATGTATCTCATGCGAACGTTGTTCATCTGTTCATTTTTACGGCCATCGAGGTACATGGAGAGGCAGTGACGTTCAAAGTACCCCCGCATTATGCCAGTCTGCCATGTAACTGTACGGACATGCTCTGCCTCGTCCAGATTGATACAAAAGTCAAAATATGTTGGATCAACGTCTTTCAGTCTATGCATGAGGCGGGAAACTATCCAAGAAGTTTCACCGTCTGAGTTCGAGAGCAGATCAACGAGGACATGCTTGCAATTGACACTGGAAATGTCATAATGAGTGAATGCTTGAAGGTCATCCAACTCCAGTGGTGCTGGTATTTTATAATCCCCTCCGTCCATCCTCGTCCGGACTGCCCGGACTAGGTTGATAATGGTCTGCCAAGAAAGAGTAATATGGGGGCCTAGATGGTTTTGGATAGCTTTTCTAACTTGGTAACAATTGGGGGGAGTTCCACCTGACATTAGGGGTGCCAGCAGAAGGGTGACCGTATCAATGACCCGCCCTACATTTTTGCCAGATTTCTTGAAGGATACAGATGCATGTTCTGGAGTACATTCGTGGTTGTGGACACCGTTAACATGAATTATCTTTGCTTTGGGCAGTATTTTCTTCGATTTGGTTATCTTTATAATCCAAGGACAAGAGCATGAAATTTCTGAACTGCTTTTGGTTAATATGGTTTTGCCGCTGTCTTTGTTTTTTTTGTGCCAATGGGAAGCTCTGGAACAGACCCATTGGTTTCCATCTTGTTTGCGGACAGTAAAGTTATGATCTTTCGCAAACTGTGTAACTGCGTGGTGGAGATCTTGAACTGAAGAATATAATTCACCAATGGGGAAGTGTTCTATGGTATTGGCCTCGATGACATGGCTTTGGGATGGAGGAGGGGCAACAGTATCAACGTTGGGAGCGTCGTCACCCTCACTGCCAGCGACGGTGACATGGGCATTGGCGTTGGCATGGGCAGCACCGGAGGTGACATGGGCATTGGCGTTGGCATGGGCAGCACCGGAGACGGTCACGTCATCGGTGCCATGTTCTATGTCTATGTCTATAACATCATCGTCGGTGCCATGTTCTATGTCTATAACATCGCTGAAGGGAGCAGGTGCACCAGTGGGTTCTTTGCCTTCGCCTTGGGCCATGGTGATGAGGAAGGTAGAAGGGAAAGGAGATTATTCAGTCACTGTATCATCGAGGAGGGGCGCACCACGCAGCGCACCACCGCACCTCTGCCCACCACAATTTCTGAAATAATATTTAGAAACTTCATTTGAAACTTCAACTTAGATGAAGAAAAATTTGAAATTTCATTTTTGGTTGGTGACCGATGGTTGGGTTAAATTCGGTCCCTTAGGGATAAAATGGAGCGAGAATTAAAACTAGAATTAAGGAATCGAGAATTAAATGACAGGCGCTGAGCAAATGATGTTTTTGTCGAAGGTTGGCACAAGGGGCGAGGGGTGCAACACAACCACCAGAACCACTTCGGCTGAAGCCCAGACACAGACGGATGCGGAGGCGGGGAAGTGGTGCACCACGGGCCATCAGCATTGCAGTTGCAAAGGTATGACATGTATAAGGTCAATCAATGCGGCCATGGCATGCAGGGAGTTTGTTGTTAAGCAGGATAATGAGCGGGTGATCTTTATTTATTTATTTATTTGTTGTTATTTCGCACTATGTGCTCTGGTGCTGGTTACCGGCAAACCCAATCCAGGGTTAGATCCTCCAGGAGGCTTTCACACGCCTGCCTTGCGCTCGCAGCAATACATCAGGGCTACATCCTCCTCGCAGGAGACCCTAATTGGGAGAACATGCGCCAGTCCGACCAGCAACCCTGCCCGGCTGCGCAGCAGCCCAGGCATCCCTACTATGAGCGTGTAATATGCAAGGTTGATATGAAATTCAATTTTTGCAAAACTAACATTTCCCCAACGCTAATTCGCCACAAAAGATATCCCCTTCGAGATTCGTGTCAAACAAAATATCATAAGTACGAATTCCCAAGTAAAAGATTCTGAAGACGTCAAACCGGCGCCTCTCATCCTCATTTCCTCACATTTTTTTCTCTCTCGATAAAAACCAGTGCCACTGCCACTGCCACTGCCACTGCTACGAACACGATCATCTGATGACCATGACAAAGTCCTCCCTCGTAGCGACGGCAGCGTCGGTGGCCCTCCTGATCGCAGCCGGCCCGGCATGGTCGTTTTCGTTCTCGCCATCGGCCCACCATGCCCTGTCCAGGCCGAAACTCGTGGCCTCCGTGCCGTCGTCCCGCGGGACGGTGCCCCTGTCCGCCGCCTCCGCCGCCGCCGCCGATGTAGAGGGCGGCGCCGCCGACGACGACAAGGACCCGCCCCTCTTCGAGCCCCTTCTCAAGGGAATAAAGCGCGACTACTCGATGCGCCTCCCCCTCTACGGCTCCGACGTCTCCGACGGCCTCAACGCGCAGTGCCTCGCCGCGACGCTTTTCCTCTTCTTCGCGTGCCTGGCCCCCGCGGTGGGGTTCGGCGCTCTCTTCGGGGCCGTGACCAACGGCGCGATCGGTACGATGGAGATGGTCAGCAGCACGGCGATGTGCGGATTCGTGTACGCGCTGACGAGCGCGCAGCCGCTGACGATCATCGGGAGCACGGGTCCGGTGCTGGCGTTCGTGGCGACGCTGGTGAAGTTGGCGGAGGCGATGAGCTTGCCGTTCCTGCCCCTGTACGCTTGGACCGGCATTTGGACGTCTGCGATCTTGTTTTTGAGGTAAGTATGGGACCAACGACTTTGCGAGATGTCGAATGTGTCGAGGGGGATATGGGTGCGCACCATTGAATGCTTCCTGTTCTCTACCATACGATACCACATTGCAGCTCCGTGACGTCTGCTTCGAATCTGGTCAAATACCTCACCCGGTTCACCGATGAGATCTTCTCCACACTCATCTCATTCATCTTCGTAGTCGAGGCTGCTCAAAACATTGGCCGAAGTTTCACCAACCCCGCCTCCTCCTTCACCAAGGGCCTGCTCACCCTCATCGTCGCCGTCTCCACATACTTCACCGCCAACGCCCTGCGCGGGCTGCGCAACACCGTCTACTTCACCAAATCCGTGCGCAAAAACGTGTCCAACTTTGGTCCTACCATCGGCGTCGTCGCCGGCGCCCTCATCGCGCGTTGGGCGCGACTCTCACAGGGCGCCGGGGCCGCCCTCCCTGCGCTCGCCATCCCCCAAACGTTCGCCACCACGAGCGGTCGGCCGTGGCTGGTCCCGCTCTTCGACCTTCCCGCGTGGGCGCGATGGGTGGCCTTCCTCCCCGCCCTGATGGCCACGGTGTTGCTCTTCTTGGATCAGAACATCACCGTCCGACTGGTGAACAACCCTCAGTACAAAATGGAGAAGGGACGACGGGAGGGCAACATGCTGGACGGGATGCACGCGGACATGCTCGTCATCTCCGTCCTGACCTTCGTGGCATCGTTGGTCGGTCTACCCTGGCTTGTCGCCGCGACCGTCCGCAGCATCTCGCACGTCCGTGCCCTATCGATCTTCGATTCCGCGGGGAAGCTGAAGAGCACGATCGAGCAGCGCCTCACGGGGTTGGGAATCCACGGCCTCATCGGCGCGTGCGTCCTGTTCGACAAACCGCGGGCGGTGCTGACCCAGATCCCCACCCCGGTCCTGATGGGGCTGTTCATGTTCTTAGGCACGTCGGCGCTGCCGGGAAACGAGATGTGGGAGCGCATCAAGGGGCTGTTCAAGGATTCAAAGGTCGCGCCAAAGGAGCGGTGGTCGGCTGTGCCGAAAGGGGTCAGCACGTTGTTCACGGCGATTCAGATAGCGTGCCTCGGGGCGATGGTTTACGTGAAAGAATCGCCGATTGGGGTATTGTTCCCGGTTGTCATTGCCCTCTTGGCCCCACTTCGTTTTGCTTTAGAGAAAACAGGCTTGGTTAAGAAGGAGTACATGGACATTCTGGATGAGGATTGATCATTATCCTTGTTTTTTCGCTTCATAAAAAGTGGGTTTCTACGATAGTGACAACAACTTGTTCTATCCCACTGTTGTTAAGACAAAGCATCTCTCAAACAAGTAAATGGATTCCCATTGAAGAAAACAACATTGATAACTTTATCCAACAGCAGACTGCTGGAGAACAAATGTACGATTGGACCAAGAACAGCTAAGGGTATAAGCAAACAATTTGGAATTTCCATGGCTCACACCAGAAAGCAGTGGCAAAAGTAGTTTGATGTCCGATGTTACAGCCCAATTTGCCACGGTGCAGAAGCTGATCTGTGCGCGGCTGCAGCTGTTGGAGGAGATGGCAAAATGATTGAGATGCCAGCGCGCAAAAAGTGAAACACACCGAATATGGGGCTCGAACCCACGACCACACGGTTAAAAGCCGAGCGCTCTTCCAACTGAGCTAATTCGGTTGCTGCCCGGTAACGTGCGTGCAAAATTATCTTCAAAGTAGTCAACCCTGTATCAATTCCTCCGTACAATTGATCAGAGAATATGGCGGGAAGTGTCCCTCCCGGCCCTGCCGCCACACATTCCACAGATCGAACCATATTATTATTGTATCGTGTAGGGTACGTAGTGTGGTACTACCTATTTAGCTATCGTACTGCGGTCGGTCGTCGGTCGGTCGAACACCAACCTTCTTGATGTTGCGCACCATCGCCGGTCCGCCCTCCGCGGCCCGCCCGTGGCCGTGGCTTCGATTTAGAATGACATGATGGCGAGGCGCTACCTCACGTTGGGCTGACAGCCTCGCGACCCCCCCAACGGTTGTCTCCACCTTCTAACTCCTCTCGGAAGCTCATCAATCAATAATTTGCATCTCGCTCACTGGGTTGACTCTCGAAGGACTGCGCATCCAATTAGTTCAATGGGAAACGCAAATGAACGCCGACGGCGTCGAGGGAAAAGGGTTGGTATTACAAGTGGCAATAATTTGCATCATGACAAAAATGATGAATCCTCCAAGAAAGGCTACAAATACAAACCTCACGCCACCGTCCTCGTTCAGTTCACCGAGGAAACGCCTACGTGGTACGATTGTGGGCGGAATACAGCTGGAAGGGATGAGATCATCGACATCAAGAAGAGTCAACGAGCGAGCACTAACACGCATGAGATAATATCAAAATATCGTCAGCTCGCGGATGAAATCTACAGTCACGAAGCAGCCCTCTCGCGCCAGAGCGCAGGAGGCGCGTCCTATACCGAAAAGGACGAGAAATGGGTCGAAAACACCATGAAGAGGGGCACCCTCAAGGATCGCGTGGCGGCGATGTCGGTGGTCGTGGGCATGGATTGCATGCACAAGCTGTACGCGTTGGACATGCTGTTGGATCTGGCGGGCTGCGGCGTGGGCGGGGCGGAGATGGGATCGGTTCCAAATTCTCGCGTGGGCCAAATGGCCTCAGAGGCACTCTCTGACCTATTCGTCAACACGCTTCTGCCGAAGGATCGCAAATTGGTTTCGCTGGAAAATCGACCTCTCTACCTGTACGAGGGCGATCGGACGCTTAGTCCTCGAGTCCTTCTCTTATGGCGGTACGAGGAAATGATCAAGCTCCGATATGCATCTTATCTGTCGAGATATCTTGCACGAACATTGGCTGGGGAGGACGAACCATCGAAGAAGAATGCCCTTACAACTGCATCAACGTTACTCCTGCAGATCCCAGAGGGCGAGGAGGTTCTTTTGACCATGATCGTGAATAAGGTTGGTGACCCTGCGCGGAAGATTGCCAGTGCATCCGGGCATCAATTGCGCTTGATTCTGGAGGAGCACCCTGCCATGGTGAATGTAGTGGCAAGAGAGGTGAGAGATAACTGTCATCTGGCTAGTGCGTCCACGTTCTTTAGGCATCAAGTTTTCCCCGAACTACCTAATCATTACTGTTTGTATTCCATCCATTAGGTCCAACAACTTGGTAAGTGAAAGTTTGGAAGTATTTAGCCCTATGCCCAGTGTGTCGAACTTATCTTCATCTCATCTGATGCACAACTTCTAGCTCATAGGCCGCATCTTTCTCCGAGAGCTCTTTACAACTGTGTTGTGTTTCTCAATCAGCTCCAACTTTCCCGGGATGACGAGGATCATGATAATGCTAGCACGACGGAAAATGGCAAACCATTATCACTTCCTGCTTCTCTCATCAACACCTACTTTCATCTATTTGAAATGACCTTAAAAAAGGAGGAAGGAAAGAAAAAGGGCCCAAAGCCCTCGTCGGGCCTGAAAACACGTCTCCTAAGTGCGCTCCTCACTGGTGTCAACAGAGCTCATCCGTACCTCCCAAAGAGCGACGCAGCAATGGAACAACATGTAGATTCACTGTATCGCATTTCGCATACAGCCCCTCCAGCTGCGGCCACACAAGCATTAATGTTGCTATTCCAGCTGGCAGTGGGTTCGGGAAGTGAAGAAGCATCACCAGTGAAAAGTGACGATGAAACTGTGGTGGCGAGGAAAGATCGGTTTTATCGGGCACTTTATTCGAAGCTGATCGATGGCGAAATGTATGCTGGGCGTCAGGTGACCCTGTTTTTCAATCTCGTTTACAAGGCGATGAAGTACGACTCCAGCATGGAGCGCGTCTCTGCCTTTTCAAAAAGATTTTTGCACACGGTCCTGCATCTTTCATCGTCAATCATTTGTGGAGCTTTGTTCTTGTTGTCGGAAGTTCAACGCTCTCACCCTGAGCTGAAGCATGACGTCAAGGCAATAACTTCGGAAGTTTTGTTTGATCCCACAAAGCGAGAGCCCCGCGCTGCGTTTTCTGGCAAAGTGGCTTCAAACACAAACTTGTGGGAACTTTCACTTCTTACACATCACTTTCATCCATCAGTATCTAAGTTCGCTGTCGATTCAGGACATATTCTTTACCGAGGAGATCCGTTGAATGACTTTGCTTTGAAAATGTTCCTGGATAAATTTGCGTTTCGTAACCCAAAATCTCAAGACAAGTGGTTGAAACAGCAAAAGCGGGGAGAAAGCATTGCTGAAAGGAGAAGTGGGTTGGGTGGTAACGTTGCTCTTCCCATGAATGATCCGAGTTATCTTCAAGTGAACAATGTTTCTGAAGAAGAAAAATTCTTTCATCACTTTTTTGTCGAACGCGCCAAGAGGGATGAAATCAAAGGGATTGTACGCGGGAGTGGTGCAAACAGAGATAAAGATGAATCTGATATTGAAGATGAAGCATTGAATGCTGCTGAGGCTGATGCCGTGTTGGATGATTTTGGAGGCGATACAGACTCGGAAGAGGAAGCGTTTGTCAACAAGCTCGCAGAAAAATTTATGGAGAGTGCAGGTAATGGCAAGGCTAATTTTGATGAAGAAGATCCAGATATGGATGATTGGGGTGATTTTGGTGACAGTGACAGTAATAATGGGGAGGTTGATGAAGAAGAAAACGCTGTTGGTTCTAACTTGGAGCAGGGTGGGAACGAAGATGATTTTATGGATGCCGCTAGCAGCGAGGATGAAGGCATGGATGATGCATTGGGTGCTCTCGAGGCAGATAGGGGCATCAGCGATGATGACGCTGACTTGACTGGTGAGACAACACACAACAAATCACACAAGAATAAGAGAGAGGTGCCCGCGCCTTCAATCTATGCTGATGCTGAGGATTATGAAAAGTTGTTAAGCGACAAAGCGAAACAGAATGGTCATGAGAAAAGTCATGAATATGGTCTCTCTCGCAAGAAAAAGCGCAATAAGAAGGCAACGTAATACTTTTGTGCGATCGATCGTTACTACTTTTAAGTACATGATATTATAAAGCAAAGGCAAGTCTTGACACTGGCACTAGCACCATGAAGAGAACGAGATGCCATTCTTTCGACGCACACTTAGAGCATGCGCCGCTCAACAAAATTGTAAAGATGATTGCCAGACTTCCTTTAGACAGCCATGACAATAGCATATACAACCAAAATCGCGAGAGATCCAGACACAGCGAAGCCAGAACTTTCTGCAGGCCCCTCTTCAACAGGAGTTGGGGTGGGATCAGCCGGAGTTGGATCAGCCGGGGTCGGATCAGCCGGAGTTGGCTCAGCCGGGGTGGGATCGGCTGGGGTAGGGTCAGTCACTTCCTCGTCACAGTCAAACTCCCAGAATGAGACAGTCGAACTCCACGCGCCTGCAAAAATGATTGCAGCATTGCCCGTCGGGGACTCGTCTGCTTCGAGAAAAGTGATAGACTCCGAATCAATTTCACCCAGAGTACGGTCTTCATATGCAACGACGGGGTTCTTGGTCTCAGAGGCAGGGCTGAGGTGGAAGATTTGAACTAGGGTCGGGCTTGAGATATCAGTGACATCATAGAGGAACCCGACACTATTTTTCTCAGAGACGGTAACGATGTATTTGTTACCGCAAGCCTCGCCAACGACAACCGCCTCGGCGGCATAACCATCCTTGAGGGAACGCTCATCTACAGTCTTGCCCAGAGGGCAAGCACCTGGCTGGCCATCGCCGCGATCCTCACTTGTGATATGTACAACGATCGAACAAACATTAGGTGCCGCTGTGAACTACTTGAAAGGCAATGTTCGTCAAAACTTACCAACCGTCCTGCGTGGGATCATTCATTTCCATAAGAATTTCATGCAAGCCTTCATCAGCCATCCAAAGGGTACCATTGATATCGGAGAACTCTTCGTCTTGGATACCATTGTGGGCCCAAGGGAACGCCTTGCACCCCTCTCGTTCGAACTCATCGGAAGTGTCGAAAACCAGCTCCAGTCCTTCGTCTGTGAGCTTGTAGATGCTGATGCCACGGCCACCAATGCCAACAATCTTGTTGATGACGGGTGCAGAAGGATCAGAATAGTCAATCATTGAGGAACCAACGGTCAGCCTCATTGACGACGCACACCAGTCAGGAGATCCGTCCAGGTCACCGCAGTCACTGTTGAAGTATTTGGCATGGCCACTCATGGGTGAACTTGGGTCAAAGATGGCAGGATCTGCAGTCACCGCTAGCATGCCGATGGCATCGTTTGCAAAGATATCTTTTGCCTTCAGCTTCTCTTCGAAATCGCCGTACTCGAGATCATCACCCTTTTTGTTATCATGAAAAGCGTCGTGCAATGAAACCGTTAAAAGGAAAGTTAGGTGATAAAGCGAGTCGCAGTTTGTGACATACCTCATTTGCAGTGACAATATAGGTGTCCTCGCCTATGGCAAATGAAGCGATCGAGTCGGGACTGCGCACAGAGTAGAGACCTGCAACCGTTGGCATCAACGAACATCCACCGTCTTCGACCTGATGTGACAAAAGTGAAACGCGTGTATGGGACGAGTGCACTCATGAGGTGGTGATGAACAAACAACAAGAACAACTTACAATATCGATTGGAGTGTCTTCCCAGCTCTTGAGCCCATAGCTGACAATGGAGCGACAAAAGGTGAGGTACGATATGTCATGATTAAACCGCGCAGCCTAGCATTTCATGGGTTCACCTGTAAATGTCTTCCGCAACGCCATCTGCCACATTTATCTTAACAAGAGCTGAATTTTCTTGGAGGTTAACAAGGAGATATTCCTCGTCTGCTGACCACGCCATCCACTCCGGTTCAAGCACCTATTCATTGCGAAATTACATGGGAAACGAGACAAGATGCATGAGAAGAAAAACAACGGTAGCAGCGACTGAAGGCAACACAAGCCAAACTGTTCCTCACCGAAGCGGCAGTGTAATTCGCTCTTGCATCGGCGAAGTCTAGCTTTTCGGCAACGCCAGAATGCTCATCCCAATACTCGAGTGCTTTCTCGCTGAGTGGCAAGTGAATGCCTTTGGCGAGAAGATCTTCGTCCGACCAAGGAAAGGTAACAGTGGTCACAGTTGGAGGAATTTCAGCGTCGAGGAACGGACCTCGTACCAACGTGACACTTCCTTCAGGGTTGACGAGCTTGTCTTTGTAGACACCTTCTCCTTCGTTGGCGACGGCAAGAATGGAGCAGTCCGAATTGGCTAGAACCATGTCCGGGCCATAGCCAACCTCAATCGTATGAATCAATTCAGGAGCTGTCACCGAATCGCCTGACCTTGTGGCACTTTTGTAGATTTCCAAAGTCCCGGGGTTGGGATCGTCCTTCGTGGTTGCAAAGAAGACGCCTTGCTCCGAACACGTCCTGATAGCAGTGTAGGTGTCTTTGTCCCTGATGACAATGGGCAGCTGCGGGGCCTTGACAGGGCCATTGCCATAGTCAATCAGGGTGATCTATGATGGCCAGCGTTACAAAATTAGGATGAGGCACACTGCCATCAAATGTCACGTAGTGTTGATCACTCGCAAGCACTTACAAATCCCTGCTCGGAGACGCCATAAAGGATTTTTTCCTTGGAATCATATGCAACCTGCTCCAGCCCACCCATGCCAAAGGCATACCTGCAAAAACAACATCCGAGAAACCGAAGTTGAGATGGGCAGGCAGACATGTTACAACATCAAATATACTCCAAAGATCATTTCCTAACATCCGTAATCAATAGCGGGTATCAAGTCTCACCCGTTCGGAACTCCATCAGTGGTGTCGCCTTCGTATCCATAGGCATAGAAACTTCGATCTTTCATGACGATTTGAGGCTCAGCGGCTTGGGTAACGCCTGCACCCGCTACGGTGGCCGCCAAAGCGTAGGCGAGAGGAAGTTGCATCTTGCTGGATCAGTCGGTTGACCGAAAAATCAACCTGACTGCTCTTGGTGAAGCTTGGATCCGATCTTCGGTTTGCTTCGGAAAAAATAATGAAATCTTAGTCGTCATTGGGCCCCCGCACCACACCGTGGCCGCCCCCCCTTGTAGATAGCGAGCACCGCTCGCAGAGGTCGGTCGCCCTCGCTCACATCCTCGGCCCCGCCCGATGGGTCGGGTGGTCCGCGTTCGCGCCGCGCGCCGCCGCGCGCCCGCCCGCCCGCGCCGCCGCGCTGCCGGCCTGTGTTTGAGGTGGATGGGACATGCCGGGGCGAGCGCTCCTTGCATGCATGTGCGCTGCCCGCGACCAGCCGGCACCCGGCACCACTGCCATCACGGACAGCGCTGCCATGGCATCGGCATGCGCCATGCGCATGCAGGTATTGTACGATACCTCTAGGCGCTTGCATGCTCGCCGGCCTCTCCAGAGGTACATACATAGGTATCGTACAGTATCGTACAGTATCGTACCTTCGACCTACGTAATCGCATGAGTGTAAGTTTCTGTAATTTGTAATTTGCGCGCGAGTGGATCAAATTACAAAAC
>JALLPA010000427.1:0-15354 GCA_036939895.1 Thalassiosira exigua
TATTTACTCAATGAGACCTTACCAACTTGAGTTTTGGGAGGCCACTTTTGAGTAAAAGTATTAGATCTGGGAGGCCACATTTACTGACCCTCGGCCTCCCAAAAAGAGTGGCCTCCCAGAATTCTGGGAGGCCATACTCCAAAAAGCATACACCCGTAAAGAATGAGACTTTCTTTGTAGTGTGTGTGTTAGTCCGAGTCTCTTGGCAACAAGATTGGGAGATTTGATCGACGAATAATGTTCGTGAAAGTGACGATATCTAGTATTAAGTTGTTAGCTGAGTTTGGAATGAAATACATACGCCCGAAAACGTTGGACGTTGCTCCATGACCTGTGTCCTAGGTATGTGCGCTTCTCCCATGTCTCGAGGCAACTTGGCCATATGGCCCTGACCCCTAGTATTTTGGTGGTCAATGCCGTAACTTAGCATTCTCCTGGAGCATATGCCGCGGCCGAGATGGAACTTCTAGCCTATATCTCTCTTGACCGCTGCAATCATATCCCTCGTCACTTGTTCCCCTTCCACGCTCCATTGATCTCGTATCGATATCGCATTCTTGACCCACTCCTCCCCGAGACGGCCGAACACCCCGCATTTTTTTCATTTTCTCGGCCAGTGGTATGACGTAAAGCTTGTAAAACCTATGTTTGTCGTCAAGGGACAAGGAGTTGAGCACGCAAAGGACGAAAAATGTGCACGAATCGTTCCGCCGCATCCGACTCACCCCAACTGGTTCCCGTACCAACCGTTCGAAGGATCGTTCTCGCTCCGTCCCTCTTGGTAAGCGACGAACAATTCCTCGAACAGCTTTCGATTCCAAAACACGAACAGCTCCCAAGATTGCATGGAGTGCGCCACGTCCGCGACGTTGAGCATCGTCTCCAGCACCACGCAGTGACGAAGCGCCGTCGCGGAATCGTCCCTCGCGCCGCGGCAACGCGGGGCGCTCGGGGTCTGCCCCCCGCGGAGCCGGTCGAACTGATGCGAGGACGCCGATCGGGTCATCGTCGAGCCGACGCACCCCCCCCTCGGCATCCGCAGTTGCTGCTCCCTCCCCGTCGGACGACGCAAGCCGTCGCTCTCCATGTGCACCATCCGAGGCATCGAAGCTTGGACGGTCGCGACTTCTCCCTCCCGCGAGAGCTTCCCGAAGAGGCCCGGGTTGCGGGGCGGGGGACGCGAGAACGCCTCCGCCCACCGCTCCTTCGTCGTCTGCATCCGCTCGGGGCTGGCGATGTCCGTGCTCAAGACGAGGTTCGTGACGAGCCGATGCATCAGGAGCTTGTCGTCCGGGGATCGGAACATGGCCGATCGAAACGCGTCGAACTCGCCCTCGTTCAGCGTCCGGAAGGCGACGTTCACGGAATGCTTCTCGGCCGCGGAGGTGCCGCCGTGCGCCTCGACCACCGGGTCGTTCTCGACGACCAACCTGGCGTTCGGCACGCCTTGGTGATCGACGTCGTGAATGACGGCGGCGAAGACGAACACGAACTCGCCGAAGACGTCGGCGTAGTCGGGGGACGTCGACTTCCGCCTCGGCCTCGAGGGGACCGGCGGACGACGACCCTCGCGGTCGTCGTTGGCGCTCCTCGTCCGAACGAAGAGCGCCAGGGGGTCCAGGAAGTCCGGCTCGCTCGACCCAAAGTAGAAGTCGCTCTCGTCGTCGTCGAACTCGTCTGTCTCCTCGTTGAGCATGTCGAGGAGCGTGTTCGCGCTCATGGCGACGTGGACCGCGTGCTCGAGTCCGTGGTAGCGGTTGTCGCGATACATGGACGCGATGCGGCGGACGTAGGCCCGGAGCTGGGATCGGCACGCGGACGTGAGGAGGACGGCGGGAGAAGCGGAGGCGGCGTCGTCGTCGATGTCGTCGCCGTCGGCCTTGAGCTCTCCTCCTTCCGAGATGATCAGGGACCTGCTGCACGCGGTCAGCAGGTCCACGTCCGTCCGATGTTTCACGACGGCCGCCAGCCGCATCTCCAGAATGGTGGATGCGAAGTCTAAGAATGTTTCCGTGTCGAGCTGCGCCCCTCGGCACCCAATCGGCTCCCGGGCGCTGACTCTGTCCCACGATTGATTTTGGATGCGGCTTTGCAATTCCGAAGGCAAGGTGTCCGTCGTGATAGGGGGCAGGAAATCGTCCGAGGTGGTCCTCTCGTGGTCCTTCACCGCCTCGAGCTTGGCCTTCGCGTACCCGTGGCCGTACGGCAAGCCGGAGGTGTTCTCGACGGACTCTTCCAAGAGCCGGATCGAATTCTCGAGGAGGCGATCCCGCTCCTCGACGCACTCGCGTCGCTTCGCGAGGGCGAAGCAGATCTCCCCGAGCAGAGCCTTTGGGCTCACGGCGAAGGCGCCAAAGGCCACTTCGTAGATCAGCTTCATCTCCAAGTTGCTCTCGTCCGTGGCCCACGCCAGGTACTCGTCGATGTCGCCAATCTCTTCCCGATCCTCGTTCCCTTGCAAGTCCAGCACCATGAGGATGGGCTTCATCAGGGGCTTGCAGGCGGTGGAGCCTGACTCGCCGAAGTGCTCCTCGAAGGGTTCGATCAGCTTGGTCTTGAAGAGATCGTGCGCCTTGAGCGCCATCCCGTTCTCTTTCAATGCCACCACGACGGTATAAATGAGACAGAACGTGTTGTGCACGTTCTTCGGATCGCTCTTGGGCACGATCTCCTCCACGATGTAGCCGCACGTCTCCAGCGCCGCTTCGGTCCTCCCGAGGGCCGTGTTCCAATTGACGCGATCGCTCCCGTAGGCCTTGTAGATCGCCGCGTGCTGCGTCTCGATGTCGTAGATGGCCTTGATCCGCTCCACTACCTCCAGCGCCTGCTCGAAGTTCCCCAGCCGGCCGAGGCTCTCGCCCTCCATAGCGAGGGCGCGGCCGTAGTGGACGGGGTCTCCGTTCAGGCGCGCTTGCTCGACGAACTTCTTGCACAGGTCCTTCTCGTAGCCGCACTCCTCGTCTTGCTCGATGGCTCCCGACTTGAGCCCGAAGAAGAGGCCGCTGAAGATGGGGAACGACACGCTCCGATCGAACTCCTCGTCGGCGGCCGAGGGGGTGTTGTTCAGGATCTCCAGCGCGCTCTGGTACGCCTCGGCGCTGTCTTGGCCCTGCGCCAGCGTGCTGTACGCCTTCCCCTTGGACACGTTCAGCTTGATCAGCCGCTCCAGCTCGGAGGCGTCCGCGGCGGCGAGGACCGACGCGCCGATCCCGCCGTGGCACGCGGCGTCGGCGTCGGTCGCGTCCCGGAGGATGTCGATCCCGTCGTCGAAGAGCAAGATCGCCTGCGAGTTCAGTCCCAGCATCATGAGCTGGCTCCCGATGTCGAGGGCCAGGAGGGCCGACTTGGCGAAGTTCCCGCTGGACTTCCAGTGCTTGAACACGCGTATCTGCGCGGCGCAAAACAATCCACGAGCGCGATCAGAATCCAGTCGAACACGCCGTAAGTAAAGCCTCGGCGTTCGCGTACCTGCTTCTCGAAGTCGTCTCGATCGTGCTGCGACGCCTCGTCGTCCATGTCCCGCTCCAGCGACACGGCCGCGTGCTCGTGTATCTCCTGCTTCCGCTCGTCCAGCAGCACCTTGAGGATGCTCATCTTCCACGAGTCGTGGGTGAACCGAAGCCGGAAGTTCTGTTGAGGGAGGGGGGAGGATGAATTAGCAATTTGCTTTTATCTGGGCTCAAGCTGAAGCCCGAGCTTGACGCTGAGCTTTGGCCGGGCCTGAGCCCAAGGCCAAGCTCAAACTACAGCCGGAGCCCGAAAATCGAGCCAGAGCCTAAAGAGTCCAAGTCAAAGCCGCAGCCAGAGCCGCGACCAGCGCCAGAGGAGGCCAGAGCCTCGAGCCACGGGCAGCGCATCGACCATCGTACGAGCCGAGGCCCCGAACAATGGGAGCTGAATCCCACCGCATGTGCTCCCCATCGCTATATCTCTTCGCCGTCGCGACAGCTCACCTCGGCGTAGAACGGATGCGCCTTCCGTCCCTTCAGCGAGGTTCTCCATGGACGCGCAGATCTTCGCCTCCTCGGGATCGACGATGTCGTCGTAGGCGTCGTCCTCGACGTATTCCGGCAGGAGCTGCTCGAGGATGCCCTCCTCGATGGCCACGTCCAACGACTGACGCAGCGCCAACGCGGTCTCGAGCCGCTTGGACTCCGGCACCGCCAGCATCTCCTCGTAGGCCAAGGCAGCGTCCAGCAAGTCGAACTCCATCCCCAGGACGGCCGCGAGGTGCAGCACGGCGCGGACGGGGGCGTCGAGCGCGTCGAGTCGGTACAGCAGCAGCTCGCTCACGGATCCGAACTTGTTGTCCTCGTCGTCCGCGGAGGATTTCAGCCCCACCGTGCCGTCGTCTCGTCGCGTCGTCAGCTTGTTCCGCTTCACGGTGTCGAGGACGTAGGTCAGGTAGTACGGCATCCCCCCCGAGGTGGCGTAGACGTTCCGTCCGAAGCTGCCGTCGACCTCGTCCGCGCGGAGGCCGAGGCTGGCGGCCACCATCTCCCGGACCTTGGACTCGTCGAAGGGCTCCAGACCGAACTCGGAGTATCGTCCCTCCTCGCGATGCTTGCCCCTCAGGTCCGACCAGAACTTGGGATCGACGGTGAGGGGATCGGAGTCGAGGGGACGAGAACCGCACAATACGAAGACGTTCTTGCCGCGTTCGAAGATGGCCTGGACGACCTTCCAGGACATCTCGTCCATCCACTGGACGTCGTCCAGCGCGAGGAGCACGAGCTTGGCGCGACGCGTGCACCGGAGCAACGCGTCGGCCATGAAGTCCACGACCTTGCGCAAGTCCGGGGCCTTCTTCCCTGCCCCGGGCACGCCCCCGGGCCCCGTCGGCTGCCGTTCCCGCAGGCCGAGGAAGCGCTTCCCCACGACCTCGACGAACTCGGGGGGTGCGTTGAGCTCGTTGCAGACGAATCGGAACCGGGTGGCGTCCGTGCTCACGGTGCTGCTCTTGGAGGAGTGGGTGTTGATGCTCAGGCTGTCCCACTCGGCGTCGATGGAGAAGGAGTCCTCGGATCCCACCGAGGTGGGGGAGCAGTGGCTCGGGTGGTCGTCGTCGTCGTTGTGGTTGCCGCCGCCTCCGCCGCCTTCGTGCGACGCCGGGTGCCCCCCGTGAGACGGGGAGGGACATTCGCTCACGGCCTGGACCAGCTTGCGCTGTCGCGAAGCCTGAGACTCCTCGTCCTCTTGTCGGACCTGGGACAGGACGTCCTTGAATATGGAACGGAAGATGCTGCCCCCGGTTTTGACAAAAAATAGTTTCATGAGTGCGGCGCAAGAACAAGGCAGAGTCTCGGATGCTGTCCGACGAGCTATCTAGCGATATTTTGGCGACAACGACTTATCTCCAATTGGATAACAAACCAAGATATTTCGCCAAAATCGTCGCCTACTCCGAACTCATCCTATTCCACGCCAATGACACACCCCACCTAGCCCTACATTTCGTACGTAGGAACAGTACAAAAGGGCCCAAGCCGTTTTTTCCACGCCACAAACACACGACCCCGCCCGCCCCATAACAACAACAACCAACGACCAAGCAAGAGAGAGAGAACTCACCTGAAGGGGATCCTCGAATCGCCCTCGTTGCTCACGTTCCTCGTCACGACCACCCTCCGATCCATCCGTCGCATCATCGCCCTCACGTGCTCGGTCGCTTGGACGATCAACGCGCTCTTCCCCGTCCCGGACGCGGCTTCCACGAAGATCATCTTCGCGGCTCGTCGTTCTCCCCTCCCTCCCCCTCCTCCGCTTCCTCCCCCTCCTCCTCCCATGTCCTTCGCCACCCGCATGATCCGCTTCGTCTCCTCTTCTCGTCCCACGAAGTCCTTCCGCACTCGTCCCCATCGCCCCCGTCCCTCGTCGACGGGGTTGGGATTGCTCGTCGGGACCGGCTCGAAGATCGGGACGGGATCGTCGTACCCCTTCGCCTTCACGGCCGGCAACGGCTTGAAGAAGACGTGGCTCGTCAAGAGTCGCACGTTCTTGTCGACCAATATGCCCGGATTGTGGACGTGTCCCGTGAGTCGCGCCGCGAGGTTCACGCTCGGACCCAACACGGCGAACTCGTGTCGCTCGCGTCCTCCCACGATGCCGCAGTACGCCTTCCCGAAGGTGGCGCCGACCTTGCACGCCACCCCCAGCTCTTCCTTGAGCGCGCGTCGGATCGAGAGGCCGAACGGCACGGCCCGTTGGGCGATCATGTTCGGGAAGGTCGAACCCCGCAAGCCGAAGGTGCAGATGATCACGAGGCCCTTGTCGTCCAGGATGAACTGTCGCAGGTGGCCGCGAACGCGAGCGAGCTCGGACGTGACGAGGTTCATGACGTCGTCGAGGAGTCGCAAAAACGCGCCGTCTTTTCGCGCGTCGCCCGCGAGCTTGTGCTCCACGAGCGGGGTGACGAAGCACGTGTACACGTCCCTCAGTTCGGCTTCGGCCAAGTGTCGATCGTGGGCCACGTCGCTCGACACCGTCGCCGCTCCCGAGAACCCCTCCGACGACGACGAGGCGGCGGCCACGGAGCCGGCGTGCGCGACTCGATCGACCTCGTCGTGCGCCACCACCGGGTGGACGTACAGCGCCAGCGTCGTCCTCAGCCATCGCAATTCCGCGGCGTCGAGTCCGTCGAGTCGTTCCAGCGGATCGCGCGGTCGAGACGCGACGGAGTCGAGCCGGCGCAGGTACGAGGGGGAGGCGCGGAAGAACTTCCGCCCGCGGTCGGCGATGCGGAAGGGCGCTTCGGAGTCCTCCTTCTCCTCCTCTTTGCCCCCCGCTTCGCCTTCTAAATCATTGCTGTGGTCGCCGCGCCCTCGTCGTCTTCCCCCCCTCCCTCCCCCCAACGTCGCCGTCCTCCTCAGCACCTCCTTCGCCTCGGGGGAGCAACGCGCCTCCCCCAACTTCGCCGCCCCCTCCGCCTTCGCCACCTGATCCACGGGATCGCCCACGATCAAGAACTCTCGTCGCGAGACGTCGTCTCCCACGTGCACGCCCACGATGCGACCGGCGCCCACGCCGCACTTGACGTTGAGGACGACTGGTTCGGAGGCGGAAGATCGTCGACGGAGGGTGCCGCGGAGGTGGGGGTTGGGGAAGGCGCCGGAGGAGGAGTCGGCGCTGCACGCGCTGTCGACCGAGCCTCGTCGGGTCGCCGAAGAAGCGGGGGGACGGGGGATGTTCACGGCGTTCGCCTCGGACTTGTGCTCTGAGCTTCCGGTGGCGACTGAGTCGTGGGCGCTCGTCGTCGAGTCCCGCATCCCGCCGTGGACGCTCGTCGTCGAGTCCCGCATCCCCGCGGGAAGGGAGTTCGTCGAGTCCCGCATGCTCTCCCTCCTGCTTCGAATCATGACCGGACGAGCCAGGACGGCGTAGTCGCTGCAGGTGGCCACGATGGCGGCCGCGCACTCTGCCGCGGCGAGGACGCACTCTTCCAAGCCGAGGCCGGAGCGGGGGCGCTCGTCGTCGCCCTCGCCCTCGCCCCCGCCCCCCTCGCTCTCCTCGACCCCCTCCCCTTCGTCGTCGTCCCCGCCCTCCTCCTCGTCGGCCCGCCACTCGGCGAAGATGGCATCTCCCGCGAACTTCAACACGTCTCCCCCGTGGCACGTCACCACGTCCACCAGCGCGCGAAAGTACGCGTTGATGGCCGCGCTCAAGCTCTCGACGTCCAGAGTGGTGGAGATTTTGGTGAAGCCCGAGATGTCCACGAAGAGGAGGGCCGAGGTGCGAGCGTGGGAGAGGGGGAGGCGGGGGGGGAGGGGGGCGAGTCGTTGGGCGAGGGGGGCGAGTCGTTCGCTGGATCGTCGCTTCGCCCCTCGACGCCTCCTCCGCCCGCTGTTCCGCCCCCTCCGCCCCCGTTCCCGTCCCCCCGCCGCCTCCTCCGCCCGTAAATCCCCCCCAGCAACTCCTCCAAGACGCACGCGGGAACGTGCCGCCCCAACCGTCGCGCGGACGTGATCAATCGCGACCGCTCGGCCAGAGCGCTGGCGACGTCGGTCCCTCGTCGATCCATGAGGCGACGGAGGTGGGCGGCGGCGACGTCGTCGTCGTTCGCCCCGGGGGGATGCGCGGGGACGGACGGCCGTGGGACCGAGGGGGGCGAAGGGCGGGGTTGTTCGAGGGAGGCGGCGGGGGAGAGGGAGAGGGTCGGGCGGGCGGGGACGGAGGGGGGGTCCGCGGCGCCGCCCGCGGGAGTCGCGGGGAGGAACGACGCGTCGAGGGAGGAAAGAGGGGGCCCGGCCGGTCCGGCGGGGCCGCCGCCGTCGTCGTCTCGGCGGTTCGTCATGGTCGTTCTTTTTCGAGCGCGGGGAAATAGGTACGACATACCTACAATATCGTCGTGGGAACCGTGAAGCTTGAACTGGATGGAGCTGAAGCTGGAGGATTTTTGAGGGATGGAGGATGGAGGACGCCAGGACGCCAGGACGCAAGGTATGACGTGGTGCGCTGCTGGCTGGCCCCGATGACTTAGGGCGAGTTATTTTTCTCCCAGGCACGATGTCATTACATTATGTTTGTCGAACGCAAAACTAAAGTCAAACAAAACAATCATTATCATCTTGATGACTGCGAAACGGGGGTTTAAACGTAGGAAGCATTTTATTTGTGCACCTGATAGTTGTTCGTCTGAGCCGAAAACCCCTCGAATGTCCAACGGGACGCGCTGAGACCCTCGGCGACACGCTGAGACATTCGGCGGCAAGCTGAAAGACGCGGACGGAGAAATCCGAGCCGATGCAATCCGCGACGAACTTGTGCCCACGTGTTCCCACGTGCTTTGTATCGTACGGATCGCGAGGGAATATCACAGCTGGCTAACGCCCGATCCGTCCGACGTCAATATTCATTCAGGACAAATGACCGTCCCGAGGCGCGTACCTATGCACGATACGTAGGATAAAGGGGCAATAGGTATCGTTACTTTTTTGCTAAAATCGACCGATCGGCATTGAAGTTCGGCGTCAAGTACATATTTATGTGTAAGAGTCTTACAACTAAAAGGGCGGGTCTTCGCGCTCCCGGATTTTGCCATTTCACACGGATTTCACCCGTTTCACTAGATTTTTGCGGGAAAGTTTAAAAGGCTCTCACCCGGTTTTGGCGATAGGCTCACCCGGGTTCTCATCAATTAAGCCTGTGTCTCAATTGAAAATCTGGGCGACCACCCGAAAAACTGTGTGGCTCACCCAGATTTTGAGGTAAAAACCGGGTGAGCCCGGATATTTTTTCCCGCGCACCTTCTCGGTTGCGTCGCCAATCCACAACCGATCACCTGTGATACGATGCATAATATTGTACATAGGTACATATTAACAACACAGGAATATCATACTCAGCAAGCGCAGCGTCGAGGTGGCCGACGATTCCTCACGTTGCGCACAGCGCGTCCCACTCCGCTCCCTACTGTAGAACGCCACTCCGAACCACGTCGCCATCGGGCGTCATCCCTGTCCTCTCTCGAGTGGAGATGGAGAGACATACGTCACACGAAGGGATGTTGGAGCGAGGACGAGCCAATTCGTATGGGGCAGAGGTGACGATGCAAATAGAGCGACTTCACGTTTTCTTCTTGTGGGGAATGCGATTGTTGAGGTACCAAAACAACATAAAATAATGAGCCAGAAGATTGTAATTTTGTATCGATAGTCATGCCAACGCAGATAGCAATCGAGCCAGTACAGCCTGCTCCGAAAGAGCAGAGGAGGAGTAGAAGCGACAGTCTTCGAGACGATGGCAGCATCCCTGATCTCGAACGATGGGTCTGGGACGAATCCGAAGAAGAAGAGTACGATTCCGAAGAAGAAGAGTCGATATCGTCAACTTCCGACACAGATACAGAACATGACAGTGACGATGACAGTATAAGCGACGAAAGTAATGATCTTCCAGCTCTGGAGCGCCGGAGATCACTTGATATATCCGCTGCCATGCGTGATTTCGATGATCTCATGCTTCTCAATGAGAATATGTTTCGGCCCCGAAGCGATCCTTGGCCTCACGAGCGCATGGATTGGGATAGTCATGTGGCCAAACTACAACATGAGAATCTATTCGAAAACGAATATCTCATGTCGCAGAGAGCACACTATAATTTGCTCAAGATCATCGGTCCTGATCTTCAACGCGCTGAACACAACAGTCGTTCCCCAGAACCAATAGAAGTTGAGCACATTGTTGCCACCGGTTTACGTGTTTTGGGCGGAGGACGTCCCAAGGATATCCGGCATTTTGTTGGTACCTCTCGTGCAGCGAGTTACAATGCTGTCAACAATTTTGTCAACGCCGTGAATTCCGCTCCTGAGCTAAATATATCCTTTCCATCAAACGATGCGGAGTGGGAAGAAGTTCGGCGTGAGTGGGCCGCCAAGAGCACAGATCAATTGCTGCATGGATGTGTGAGTGCTGTTGATGGTTTCTTTCAAAGATCAAACATGCCAACCCAGAAAGAGGTCACAAATGTCCTTTCGTACTATTCTGGACACTACGAGTCGTATGGTGTCAATTGTCAAGCTGCAATCAAAAGCGATCTGCAGTTCATGTACTTTGGGGTCATCTCGCCGGGTTCGACGAACGACAATATTTCGTATCCTCAGGCAACTGGCCTGAAAGAGATGTTTGATAATTTGCCATTGGGTTTGTATGCAGTTGGGGATGCTGCGTATACCCTGACGGAAAATTTGCTCATTCCATACAGTGGAGTCGATCGGTTTCTTCCGGTCCATGATACTTTCAATTACTATCTTTCACAACTGCGCATCAGAGTAGAGATGGCATTTGGAAGGCTTGTGAGAAAGTTTGGGATCTTGAACGGGAAAATCGAAGGATCGTTAGACAGAGTGACGGCGATATTGACAGCCTGTGCTCGTCTGCACAACTTCATCATTCAAGTGGACGGACCGTTCGATACTAAAGACTATACCTCTATTGAGGCCGAGATGGACAGTCTCGAGATCGTTGCAAACCCCAGCGCCCCACTTGGAATGTCATACCTTCCCGTAGTCCCGGATGAGTTGTTCGAGGCATATCAGGGCGTGTCTCACACCAGAGATGCGATTGTTGACTTCGTGCGCAGTCAACCAATGGGCCGGCCCCTACATAATCTTGAGCGTCGCCGGCAGGAACTTTTGAAACAAGTTGAGACAACGAGTGGCCGGCATGTTGACCGGGAGTTTGTTAGTCCAATGTAACAAATAATTTATTTCTTTACAACATGAACCAATAATGTAGTGATCGCTCCGAAACTTCAAGGACTCGAGCTTTACACCATGAAGTAATAATATAGTTATCGTCAAATGGGCGAAGGTCATCACTCGCTGTCAGAATCAGAACAAGAACTAGAGTCAGATAGCTTTGGAGATTGGTAACCTGACACTTCCTTGAGGGACTTGTACTCTGCTTCGTAATCCAATAGTTCAATCTTCCTCTCCTTGCGCTTTGCCTTGAGATCATAGAACTTCGCATCGTCAAGGCCCTCATCGAAGTCAACATCTCCGGCCTTCCTCTTCGTCTTGGCGGCCTTGTATGTTCGATCAAGATTTGTCACCGCTCTGGAAAGACGGGAAATACTGCGCTTCATCTTCATTATACGCTCGAAGGTTTCGCTACGTTGCAGCTCCCTCTGTCGTTCATCTATGGCGGAAGCTGCCCTCTGAGCCATCAGTGCCGTTTCTCCTTTCTTCGGTGTAGGCCCAAGCACTTCGAAATCATCATCATCCTCGAACGGAGACTTGCTGCGCGAGTGTAACCCACGGCTTGGTCCACCACGACTCGACCTCTTCGAGCCACCCAAAGGTTTGAAAGGTGCATCTGAAGTACGCTGGATGGAAATATCCATTTCAGGATTGGCACACTGCTGAAGTGATTGGTCTCCAGTTGCTTCCAGCACGAGGTCAAAATATAGTAGCCAGAAGCACCCATTGCAGTAAGCACTAAAATGTTTGTGGAATCCTGACTTTAACCTCATACCCCTTCTGTGGCGATAGAACGAAGTCAAGTAAACAACGACTGATTTGAACTCCTCCTCAGATAATTCATCATAGTCCTCGCAAATGTCATCTGGAATAGAGAATCCGATCAAACCCGCCTTCGCGTCGGGTGCAAGCTTTAGAAGCTTCTCTTCATCGGAGGAGTAACTATCTGACAAGAATCCCCAAGCAGCGGCATGAGGCCGTCTTGTATCCTGGTCCGTTTTGTCGTGAGATTTGCGCGTCGCTTTGAAAGACACACGGCCCTGCTCAGTGGTCAAGACGTTGACAACGCGAAAGAGTGTCCCATCCTTGGTCACACAGTCGGGTTTCGTCAAAGGATTCTTTTTCTTTGCAGCAGATCGATTTTGAGCCATAAGGCTTTGTTTCAAGGGACCAGCAGCCATGTGATTGGCAATTGCTTTCCCTAAACCCTTCATGTGCCGGAGGTTCTGTGGAATAGCAATGTTGTTTACTTTCATGAAGGCTTCCCGCATGTATGCCATTACATCTTTCCACTCCCTCCCCGCGAGGAATTCCACATCCGTCTTGTCATCAGTGAGAACAACATGATCAAGCTTCAGAGAACTCGCCCACGCGATTCGATTTTTCTTCTCTTCAGCCTTCTCCTCCTGAGATTTCTTCCCTCTTTTGGTCTTGGCTGGACCAATCGCGTCCGCGTCGACCTGTGGCTGCTGCTCTACTGACGATTCGTTGCTTTCCATGGGGATGGCGGGAGCTGGATATAAGACGCGGGGAGCGGGGAGAGTGGAGTTCTCGGGATCTGATGCAACGCGCCGGCGGTTCGACGATGAATCGGATGTATAAGCATTCGATGCTTCCGCGGCGTTAGCCGCTGAATGAGCTCGATGGGCGGGCGTGGCTTGATCGGCGGAAGCCGGCGAAGGCGCTCGAGCGGCGGGCACTGTGGTCTCACCGGCCAACGGATCGCCATTGGTCAGAGAAGAAAGACGCGGGGCGCCATCGAGTCCTTCCGGTCTGTCGGCGGGGCGAGGTGCATCCCTTGATTCGTCGAGGTTTGGACTCATGATCGAAGATGAAGGGAAACGCTACGGCGAAAGTTTTATGATTCAGCACGCGAGGATGGAGGCGGCGCGCCCCGTGCCCCTCGCGCCGCGCGCGCGGTGTTGATGAACAAAAATTGAACCGACAAAGAAAACCGACCAAATGCATGCAGAAAAAGCACTGGCCAATTATTTGGACGGCAAAATTGGCAAGAATGAAGATGTGACAGAAATTGACGTCATCCGAAACGATTATTTTGGGGCCTATTTGGGGGGCAAAATCCGGGAGCGCGGAGACAGGAACCGACCCGGATTCTTTCACAAGCCGGGTGTGAAAAAAACCGGGCGGGAGCGCGAAGACCCGGCCTAAATCATGCTGTCAATCGAAGGACCATGGATGCTAGGACCTTGCCATAGACTGGGATGTGCATGCTAAGATAGTGCTACGAACTCGGCCATGGCCCTGGGTAGACATACAAATCATGTTGATAAAGAGACAAAAGTCAAATTATGATTTCATTGGTACCTCCAACCTACTCGTACATAAGAGGCTAGGTATGTAGATACCTCACACCGACATGAAACAAATCTGTTGCCAGTGTGGCAGCGCCAACTCTATTGAGTTTTTTTTATGAAGGCACAGATCAAAAGAGAATGTAAGTGATATTTTTAGTACCACCACTCAAAATCTGGAATGAGCAAATCTTCAATGGTTTCAGCATTTGCTGGGATGTGCCAGCAAAGGGGGCACAGCACTGTGCGCTGCCACCAGCAATTGCGACAACATATACATTCCAGCGACACAAAAGGCAACAACTATCATCAGAAATACAATAGGTAGGAACTGCTGGATGCTCTTGAGCCTCACTTCGAATAGATCAAGATGATGTCGCTTAGCCAAGTCACAGCCACATGAACCCTCGCACATCAGCCTTTTCTGAAAGCTAGTTTGTAAAGTATCCTACACCTCTTTGTGCCTTCGTACTTGCTTCATTTGTCAGAAAAAGAGCAGTACCTAATTGTGAAATCCAACTTAAACACGGTAAGCCTCGAGCAGTCGCGAGAAGTAGAAGTTGGTCCCCGTCATCTCCTCCCTCGCCACCTTGAACCCCGCCTTCTCCAAAGCTTCCCGCACCACGCCCTCCTCGTGCAAGTACGCCCGCGTCGTCTTCGACGGTCCCGGGAACAGCTCTCCAACCTTTTTCAACAGCGAGTAATACCACGTTTTGGGCGCGAACGATATCAGCACGCGCTCGTCCGCCAGAGAGCACAAGTGTCCCACCATCTCCGCCATCTTGTCGGTGGGGTAGTGGATCGCCACGTCGACGCAGCTGACGGTGTGGTACTTCCCGGTCACCGATTCGAGGTCCGAGGTGTAAAACTTGGCGTTTTTGATGCCCATCGATTTCGCACGCTCGGCAGCTTCGCCGGCCATGGCACCCGAAATGTCACTGGCCGAAACCTTTGCCCCTATTGGTTAACGAACGCAAGAAGATGAGGCAAGCTGCAACACGAACGAACGAAGCCCGACGACGCTTCCTCGACAAGCGGCTGACTGCGCAAGCGACAGCGCGCAACTCACCCATCTGCGCCAGGGGAATGGCCAAACTTCCCACCCCGCAGCCGCAATCGCAGACGGTCTTCCCCGCGATGTCCCCGTCGTCCTCGACCCAGTTCAGTATCTTTTGTATCGTCTGAGCGTGCCCGTTCCGAACGTGCAGCTGGACGTTGTTCACCTCGTCCGAGTCGGAGTAGATCTTGTTCCAGCGGCTGAACCCCTCGTTGCTGAAGTACTCGCGAACTTCCGTCTTGTCGTCGACGGTGGAGGAGAGGGCGGTCCGCGACGCGGCCGCGACGACCGCCGGGCGGGGTGCGGGGGAGAAAGCGACCGCGGCGGGCGCCGAGACGGCGGCGGCCGCCAGGGCCGCTACGGCGGCGGATGCGGTCTTCATGATGGGCGTGGGGCGATTCGACTGCGTTTTTTCTCTGTGGGGAAGATATCGTCGGGTGGAGCGCGCGAGGTCGTCGGCCTCCTCGCTCTGAGATGTTGTATGTAAATAGAAGGATCATACTATTCCTACGCCGATGATCCACGAGTTCAACTTCGATAGGAATGAGTATCTTTTTTTTCCTCCTGCCACATCAGTCACAAGAGATTCCACGCGGCAGGCCGTACAATATCGTAATTGCAACACACCGGACAGAGCTATGTTTAGCGATGATTGTACGAACTGATAAGATATGGAGATACTGAACATGATTGCTAAAATAGACGCCTCCGGTGTGTTGCCTGCTGTAACGAAAATGGTCCTAATTACACGCGGCGTTTTCCATTACACACGGCTAATTACAAAAACACG
>JALLPA010000428.1:0-15312 GCA_036939895.1 Thalassiosira exigua
GGGCGTCTTCAGGCTTGCTGATAGAGAAGTCGTCAAGCGTTTTGAAGCCGTGCATGTCTGCGAATGTTGCAGCGGCGTCACCAAGATTACATTGCTCGAGGCAGTGCTTGACGTCCTGGAGTTCCTGTTCGGGGAGGTCCACAATCTGCACTCAATTCCCTCCCCCACCGACAGTGCCCCTGTTTTCTTTGTTGGCATTGGCGCTGCCAGCTTCTGTGTTGCCAGTGTCGTCGGCATCGTGATTATTCGGGGCGTCATCGTCGTTTACGTCATTGCCCCCGTTGGTGTCCTTGCTGCGTTGATTCGCCTGGTCTGCAGCGTTTCCTTGCCGCGTTTCCCCGCGTGCTTCTGCCCTTCCTTGGTGTTCGACTCGCCTATTGTCGAGGTTTGCGTTTGCGGGAGGTTCGCCCGTACGCTCATCGGCAGGGCCTGCTCTGGTGCCGGCGTAGTTCCTTGGGGACCTTCTATATTCCGTCCTTGAGGCCACGTTGCGGCTTTGCCCTGCCGCTCCGGCGGGTCGCCCGTGCGGCCGCCCACGTGTTCCCCCTGCCATTCTTGCGTCCGTCCCGTTTTGGAAAGCGTGAGTTACCCTCGCCTGGGCTCGTCGTGACGCTGCCTGCATTGTCCTTTGCCTTGAGTTCTAGCTTGACTGAGACTTGCGTGGACCCGTCAGTTTAGGGCTGCTTGCCCGTGGGGTCCGTGTTCTTTCCGTGGCCTTTTGTTCGCTCTGAGGTACGTGTTCGTGGGGTACTTTTATTTTCTTTCCTTTTGTGTTGAAAGTGGGCACGCCTGCCCTTTATTCCCTTGCACGAAGCTTGGGCTCGCCTGCCCCGCGCACTCTCCGGACCTCGCCTGTATCCGTAGCGTGGACTGCCCGCTGTTCTTGCTCTTTGGCGGTGTTAGTCCTTGCCACCCCACTTGTATTTGAGTGTCTTGATGCCGAGCACGAGGCCGATCGTTACAGCGGTCGCCGTGATGGCCACTGTGACGTTGTCCTCTACGACGGCAGCTACAATACACGTGCCAATTATCGTCGACACGACCATGACCATCAACGCGGCATAAGTCGGTTCTGTCTTCACCTCAAACACGATTTTCATCCCGCCGTCGTTCCGTTCCTCACGGACTCACCGTTGCTCGTCACCGCATTCGTCCTAGCAGTCAGTGTCTTGGGTCGGATAAGCCGAATTGATTCTAAACAAGTCAATCACTCTTCATTAGTCAAAGATATTATGGCATCAAAGCATTCACAGATGCCAGTGCTACTATCTACACATCACGTTCAATCCCTCTCGATTCCTCCCGCTCCACAGGGGAGGGCTTCCCTACTTCAATATTTGATAGAACTCTCCGTTCTGTTCGTCCATGATATTTCCATCTGGTGCTTCCTACATGACGTGCGAGTCTTGGATATCTTCCGTTCGTATCACTGAGTATGAGCTTCATGGCTCATTCCTTTTACCGTCGTACTTCATTTGCTACTGTGCAGCGGACCGTCGTGGACCATTGACCGGCGACTAAATGATGCATCGTATGCAACCAATATGTTGGAAGGGATGGCCGTCCCAATGTGCCATCAGTGCAACGTTTCTCTTGGTGCTTCAAATTTCGTGGGCTACTGTCTTCATTTGATCAAGCTATACGATGATATGCGTGCTAGGGGCAGCAACTTTGCACTGCTGAAAGCAGAAGCACGTGTGTGTATGAGTTTTGGGAGAACTGATCAGAAGCCAGTTATCGCATTCTTTTCTGTGAGAGTAACGTCGGAAAATCAGCTGAAGCTTCAAAAGAGTTGAAAGTATGGAGGCAAAAGTGGAGATTCTAGAGTCTTTCCAATCAAGATGGCTTTCCCGAGTTTGGGAACAATCAACCGTTTGCATTTGGGCGGGTTCGTGATGAAAAAGCCCAGTAGGATTGCGATGGAGGTCTACTTCGACTGGTTCGCTCATAATAAAGACCTCATAGAAGTGTTTCGCCAAGCTTCCGGTTGCCTTACCGATATCGACTCTCCTCTGGAAGACGTTCTTTCTGAGATAATTCGATCAGGAGAAACTGGAGCATTTGGATTGGTGCTTGAAAGAAGACGAAATGATGAAGCTTCATGACAGGGCACAACAGCCACTGAGGAAGAAGAGAAAGCGATACGGTCGGGTGGCAGGAACGAAGTGCTCCTCCAATACGGGCGAGTAGGGCGAGTATTGTATCTACTATGTTGAACCAAATAGCGTGCGAAATTATTTTGATGTGTCAGTGTGGATTGGTGGAACCAGGTACATATGGTATGTTGGATGTACAGGCAAGGACGACATAGATGCATTCCAGTCGGCCTTGGAAGTTCGAAAGAATTGTATACGAAGAGGAACAAGTTCCTCGCCTCTCTGACCTGCTAAATAATTGCTCTATTTAGGGTTAGTTGTCACTTCTATTGTCGCTTTCAACCTAGTGTGACAAAAGTGGGCGCGCTTGGTACAGTTGCGGCCGGGAAAATTTCGAGCGTGTTGGAGGGTGGCCCATACCCTTTGGCATTCCTTGCTCTTACGCGAACAATGACTTTTTCATCCAACCCGGTCAAGGTAAATGTGTGCGAAGGCAATCCAGATGGAGGCTTGAAGAAAACTCGGGGTGCTGTACCCCTCCAGTTTCTCTCGGGCACAATTTCGATGGCATCCAAGTCGGCTGTATATGACTTGACGATCATGCTGTGATCTACTCCGTTGCCAGTGCCCAGGACAGACCCGGCCTGAATTGTCTCGCTGACACCATCATCCTGCGAGCAATCTGAGACGAAACTCAAAGCCTGGTCGCCTGGTTTGATTTCAAGGATAGAATACCCGCGAATCTTTGCTCTGGCGGTTTCGGGGGAAGAGGCGTAGAGAGATTCGTAAAGGGATCCTGCACTTTGAGCGCTGTCGTAATCCTCGCGAGAGACGCCATTAATTTCCAGTTCGCACGTGCCAACCACGATGGGGTCGCCATGGGTAAGGGTTGAGGTCAAGTCCCCAACCACAGCAATTGCCTTGAGCCCTTGCGTGGTAGCGAAGGAGTCATCTATCAAGGCACGAAAATCCAAGAAGGACAGCTCTCCTCCTTCTTCGGGGCCCAGCATGTTCGCTTTTCCTATGCCATCGAGGCGATGCATTTCCTGAAGCATTTTCCGCCGGCTTGCCCTGTAGGACAGAGGGGCGGTCGATTGTCCGTCAACAACAATTCGGAAGTCTCCACTCGAGTCGTTCTCGGGGGAAAATGTCTTGACACTTAGGATTGGGTACACATTGACCTTGGCATTTTTGCCGGTAACAAATGTGTCCACGACGCGGAGGAGAGGGCTGCTACTTTTTGGGTACGACACCGCCCATGCGACGCCCTCTTCCATATCGTCGTGGTCGTGCCATGTGACATGCACGTCCGAACCGATAAGCTGCGTCAGCACCTCCTTCATTTCCGATGCAGATGCGTCCAAGCTCACATCTGTCGAAGAATCATAGCCATAGCTAACTGCAAACGTGCCACCAACAGATGAGAGAGAATCCGCGACGATAGCTACCGTGTGATCGGCGCCCTCAAAGCAGAGAGACTCGTCTTTTATGGGGAGGATTGCGGCTCTATGATCCACCCCACCAGCGAATGGATCGCACTCTCCAGCTCCAAAGTGCGATGGGATCGCTTGCATAGCCGGCCAGTCTCCGTATGCGTAGTTGTCTTCGAACACAATCTTGTACTCGTAGGGAAAATGTGAGCCGCTAGGAGCAGGTGTTGCGACGACAGTGACTTCTCCAGCATGATCGAGGCCCTGGATTGCCGCTTTCATTTGTGTATCTGACGCATCAAATGGAATGCAATCGGTAAGCTCGCCGTCGAGCGTTAACTTGTAGGAACCCCCCGTCACTGCACTAGAGGCGGCAGTCAACGTCAAAAATTGCTCCTTTGAATATTCGCCCAAACGAACACTTCCACACGACAATTCGTCAGTAAATATCTCCTTCGAGACATAATTTGAAGGCATGGAACCTAGTGTCGTCGTTGTAATTGAAGAATCGACCACTGGTTCTTCGCTCTGACACCGGAGATTATCTGCATCCAATGCCAAAGAGCCCATGGGGCCTACATCAAATGTGAACGTGATCGACCATTCCTTCTGAGATGATTCGTTGGTCTCCGTCGACACCTCAACCTCATTCAGTAACTCAAGCGCATTGAGAGCTCGTGATATATCGGTGACATCACTTCGAACGTCAATGGGAACCGATGTTTCCGACCGCGACAGACCCGGACCTGTGCCATAAGTGAAAGAATAACTCCCCAAGATTTCGCTACCATCGAGGCACGAGACTTGTGCGTTGACTTGCGTCGAAGTCCCGAAGCTGTTCGACGTTGTCCATTCCAACTTGTACGACGAAATTTCGTCTCCATTGGAGCTCGGTTCAACGAGTTTGACCTCGGCCTGGGAATTCGTCACGATTCCAGCTTCGAGAAAAGGAGGCCCCGGTGGAGACGACAAGGAACGTGCCATTGGGTGTACGCCCCCCCCGAGCGCCTGGCTTTCTGTTGTGGAAGGGCCAACGCCAGCTTCGTTCTCAGCATAAATCCGAGCTGCGTAAACGCCGCCCTCCTCCAAACCAGTGACTACGACGTGTTGTTGACCTTGAGTGCCTTTCACTTTTTCGCGCACGTTCAGCGAAACCCCGGTCCCCTGCAGTTGAGATGTTCCGCCATGCCTCAGGAGAGGAACATCGCCGGAATTGGTGAGGTATGTTACGAGCCACACGCGTCCAAAATAATTCGTAGGGGGCTCCATGAGGTCAACTTTGATGCGACCAATGCCCGCGAGCGACTGAAGTTTGGATGTGAGATCGGCCGCTGATTCGTCAGCGTAAATAATGACTTTCTGCGTCACCGTTCCCAACGATATCTCGAATGAGCCCCCAAGGTTGTTTTCGTCACTCAACAGCTCCACCTCCTGGACTTCATCCAAGCCAACGGGCAGACTCGTCGAATACACGACGTCATCGAAGGACTGCTGAACATCTGCTTGTAAAATCGACACGTCCGCGACGGCATTTTGACCAAACAATAACGGTATGGCGGTGCTTGAGACAGCAATGCTCGCTCCACTCGACCATCCGCTCAGAGGCACGGTAACGGTCGACGATGCATGGGACGATATCACAGAACTGGCGCCGGAATACAACCTCCATTCAGAAGAGTCGGATTCGTAAACGACGCGGCAAGACTTTCCGAGCAAGTCAAACCGAGGTCGGCCCTCGTGAAACGAGGTTTGGATGTAGTTCCCGTCGCATTCGTTTCCGAGACCGCTGACGCTGACGTACGAGGTCGTCAGCACTTGGGCGATGATATCGATGTTCGACGAAAAGGATGTGTTCGACGAGAACGTGATGTACCAAGAAAACCCCTCTGATGCGTTTGGCCCGTCCCTCGTAACTTCCACAGAGCCAACGTCGGGCAACGATTCTATCGACGCTTTCATGGCATGGGAAGACGAGCTTGAAGGCTGAATCACTTTTTTCCTCGCGTAAATCGGTGTCCTTGAAGTCAAGCCCGAATAGCTGGGGGTGAAATCAACAGAGCTTCCGCTGATTGATGTAACAGTGAGATACTCCTTGCCGCTAGCCGCGTTGGTAACTTGGACGACTTCCCCCACCCGCAGTGCGGTCTCTAGGTTTCTTCCATTGGATTCCGTTAACGTGTGGTCGCCCTGTGAAATCATCGCACTGCCAATGTAAGTGTCCATCCTGTAACCCGGCGCAGCCACGCCTCCGGTGCCTCGAACATGGCATTCCCTCAGCTCGATCACGTCCGCAGACACTTGTCGAACCTCTACGTATTCGTCAGCGATGACTACAACCTCTCCGGGATGCAACACAGAAGTCAAATCATCTCCCGTGTCAACCCATCGAGATCCTGGATCCACCAGGAATTGCGCCGGCTGATTGTCCACCGCAACAAGCATGTCGTAGTTCCCTTGGTAGCCCACTGACAACTCGATGAATCCAGAGACTTGAGTCTCGGCATTCGTGGACAGAGACACGATTTCGGGCTGAAACTCTGCCATGGCCACGTCGACGAGATATCCGGTGTGCGGGGATCCATTGACGCCATACGGCTTTTCCGACCCGATGGGAGGGCCGTAATCAATGCGAAGTCCGTCCTTAGAAACTGCTGTCATCGACGCCCAAGAAAGAGTTTCAGGGACAGCGATGGGCGCTGTAGCTATGGGAGAAAGGGGATAGCCAGGGAAAGCGAACGGACCGACGGAGATTTCACTGGCTGCAGCAACACGCACGAAGAACTCAGTGCCTGGAAGCAGGCCCGTGATGGAATATTTGTACTCCTTGGGATCTGGTCCAGAGTAAATTTTCATGCCCGACACGTCCGAGCCAGTGTAATCATTCGTCATTGTGAGACACGTGGCTCCGCAGCTCTCTTCGTCAATTGACGACACGGTTAGATGGTGGCCGTCAATGACAAGGATTGTTCCTGGTTGAATGATGCCCTGAGATATCGGATCTGCGTTCTCGATCATAATCCTTTTACGCAAGACGGGGTCGCTGCTATCAGGATAGGACTCAAATACCACGCCAATGCTGGCGTCGGCATCGCCCTCTGCCACTGCCAACTGCTCCAGGGGCATGCCGTTCCGGGTCGAGAACGAGGGAGAAGTATCATATTCAATGACAAAACTTGAAAGCTGAGCTCCTCCTATGCTGATGGGGCGATCCCAGGACAATTGAAGGGAAGTAGCCCCCCCAACGCTGACGCCGACATTCTTCGGTACTTGGGGCGCCGAAGCCGACAAGCGAAGTGGATACGGCCACGCCTGCTGCGGAAGACCCTCGCCCACGCCGTTGTATGCGAAGACTCGCACGTGCCAGTCGTGGACTGACGACAAGCCTGTTACCATCAGAAACGTGCTGCGGCCAACCACAAATTGACTGCTTCCTTTCGTCACTTCGCCAACGATGGCTGCGGGATCGCTGACGATCACGGGGGGCAAATCCCCCCGGAACGACAAGAAGTGGAGCAACAGCGAGTCCCCTGAATTGATGACGCCTCCCAAACAATCCTCACATGTGACTGCAACTTTTCCCACTCCATTTTTGGAATAAGTATTGAGCTTCGTTTCTGCGTCCGAAATCGAATCGCCCAAAGCAATTATCTCTGATGTCTCTCCACCGATGGTCACCGAGAAAGGCGACGACGCAACGGTTATTCTCTGAACTTCTTGCACCGTTCCAACGTTCACAGACGAACGCCCTCCAATGGAACAACTTGAACGGCTCACGTCGACGCACTCGAATAAATACGAGCCATCTACCAAGAGTTTGTGAGATTCTCTGGGGGACAATGTCGACAAATGCCTGCGGTGTTGATCGCCGAGGTTGTTGAGCGAAACGAAGGTGACAAGCCACGTGTAGCCATCCGGCGCCATACATCCGACCGCTGGGTATGGAGAGCAGTGCATGGTCCTCGTCACATGCACTTCATCGACGTTGCAGAGACCTTCCACCGCAGCTTTGACGTTTTCGGGCGAGGCATTGAATGGCAGTTGACCGGTCTTCTGGCCATCGAAGCTGAGAGAAAACGTTCCCGACAAGTATGCCTCCTCATCGTTCCCCAGCCCGGACCTGTCAATTTTCACCGTGACGGATTGCACGTCCGAAATGGTACCAATGGACGACGAAGAGAGCGAGAGAGAGCCCGATGGGCCACCATTGGGGCCGCTGGTGAACGACGGCGACTCGTCGTATTCGACCTTGTAGTGCGTTATCGGTTTACCACCGTTCTCGACAGGGGGATTCCATTGAACCAAAATTTCCGTATCAGAAATCGCTTCGGCAAAAACATCGACGGGCCCTGAAGGGGGCTGAGGGGATACCTCAACGGCACGTGGATTCGATTGAGTGAAAGAACCCACGCCGAACGTATTGGCTGCAGCAACTCGCACGAAGTAAGGAGTTCCTCCTGAGTCGGTCTGCACTTCAACATTCGCCACGGTGGCAACGGAAACCCCTGGATCGACGTCGGCGTATAAATTCCCGCCATTGGCTGAGAGGGGGAGCAACGGAGAATAGGCGCTGGCATTGATTTCGATGAAGGTGACGTCCCAAGAAAATCCGTGGCGATTGATCTTTCGCGACACACGAACTTCGCACACTTGAGATAGAGCCTCGAGGCCTTCTTTCACGTCAAGGGCTGACGCCTGGTAAGGGATGTCAACGGTCGTTTGGATCTCGTAAAACGGCACAAAAGGTGTTTCCACCTGCTCCACGACAATTGGCGCAAGGTCTTCTCCAAAATCGCCGCCTAACAGGTGTGCATCGAGACATCCGTTCGATCCCACATCGACAATTTGAAGCGGGGGCACGTTTCCCCGAACGTTTGCACCGGTGAAGGTGACGGAATATTTCACACCCGCACCTACGCCTCCGGGGATGGAAGGAAGGTCTTCTCGCGCTACTTCGACCGAGTCAATGCCTTCCAACGTTTGTAGCTCCGACTTGAGATCGGTCGATGCTCCGTCCCAAGCCAAACATCCCTCGGTGCCGCCAACGGTGGTGCGTTGAGTTGTTTCGGATTTGAAGCGGATACGAAAACCCGAACTGAGCGATGTGCTAGGCGTCAACGTGACAGCTTCCGAATTCGATCTAATGTAAAATGACTGCACCTCGTATGTGGAATGCTGCAAAGCGATTTCGGAGAGAGATGCGGGGGAGTTGGAGTCTTCCTGCGAGCTCAGAGGTATCACCCGATCGGTGAAATCTCGCCCAGCGTCGGTAGACACACGGAACGTCTGCCCCAAGTCCGGATGTCCCACCCGAATGAGATCGCCCCTTCGTATTCTGCTGCGAGAGTCGTTGCTTGAGCCAGAGGCATCGATCGTGCTAAGGAAAACATCGCCAACAGTCGGTGCTTTGGCAGCCCCCATGGATGTGTCAAGAATGAAAATGGGAAGCTCGTCGATAACGCTGAGTGCATTGTCCACGTGGAAATTAGCCTCCTCCAGGGCGTTGTCTTTGGAACAGAGAGAGAGATGGGAGTCGTCGTAGGGAAGAGAGTCCGAGAGGCAGACCCGGAACTCGACTCCGCCCACAGATATGAAGTCCCCTCTCGCGACAGCGGAGGACAAGCTAACAGTTCCTGTGGAGCGCTCTAAGATATTGTCGCCGTTTTGCACTCGGACGGTCGTTGTCCCTTGACCAACGGGGACATTGAAGTCGCCGTGAAAATCTCCGAGCGATAGAGTAAAGCTTGAAGAGTCATCCCACGGTGGAGTGTGAGCTCGAGTAGTAATGCGCTGGACCTTGTGATCTGGCCGGACTGTGATTTTCGAGCTGCTTGCAAAACTTGGATCTTCGCTAGATTCTACGATGTATTCTCCCACAGGTGCGCCGTTCGCTTCTGCGGCTGCCTCGAAGCTCACTTCAAGTGTATTTTCGTTCAGGGGCCTGATGCTCGGAGATGAGATCTCGCCAGGGACCCCTCCAGGTGCGATGGAACTAGGATACGAGTCAACTGGGAAGCTGTCTCCCTTGTGTGAGATGGATGAAACCCGAACGAAGTAGGGCTTCCCGGTCATGAGGTTGTCCATGACAAAGGATGTCGCCGTTGGATCATCTATCGCAACGACGGCATAGTCGTCAGGCAATATCCCCGGAACAGTCCGCGTGATTGAAAATCCCAGCGGGTTTGTCCCGACCAACCCGCTGGGATCGACTGTCAATGCGGGTTGAGGACCGGCATTCGTCACGAACGTCACATACCACTCGTATCCATCGTTGCCGCTATGAATTTCGCGCCTAACATCGACGTGATTCACGTTTGGCATTTGTTCCAATGCGTTTTGAACTTCTTCGGCCGTGGCATCGTGTGAAATTGGCATGGATTTCGGACGAGCCATAATAGAAATCGAGTCTGCATCGTCTCCCGAATAAGTCTCTGAAAGTGGAAGTCTTCTTGAGGTGAAAGGATCGGTCTCATCGACAACATACTGATCGTTGCCCATCAAAAACGCCTCCCCTCTGCGCAATCGAGGGGACAAATCTAGGTGTGTCTCAACGTGACTCAAGCCGTTGGATGCTTTCGCAGTGCCCAGGGAAATGATTGTAGAATCGTCCAACCCTCCAAAGTACAGGTGGAACGACCCCCCAACTAGGCCGAGCCCGCTTGTCGAGAATTTGACGACTTCTTGTTCCCCGAAGAAGGAGAAGGACGAGCTGCTCGCTGCTTTACTTTTGCGAAAGCGCTCGATCTTGTACGCTTGGATTGTGGGATCATTCGGGTAAGCATCGTTCGACCAGGAAACGCCGAGGGCGTTCTTGTCTACGACGCTGACTGATGCAGAAGAGGGAGGAAGCGGGAACCCGCTCGGGGCTTCTTTCTGGGGCAGCGTCGGCGTGGATTTTCCCGAGCCCATCTCACCATTTTCCGAAGACACTCGTACATAGTAGGGCCGACCGGTTTCGAGACCATCGATGACGAATGTCGTGCCCAGAACGTCCAGGTCGCCCCCTAGTCCACCATCCTGGTTATGCATGCCGCTAAGCGGCAGGACCCGAAGGTGTTGACTCGACACTGTTATTGTACTTGACGTTGCCGACAGAATGGAAAAGGTGTAGTATTCGCTGTCATCCTCGAAGAAAACCGAGATTTTGCGATGGGGCATCAACTGCTTGGCAGTGACCTCGTTCCCGCTGTAGGTAAAAGTGTTCGTCAACAGGTCGAAGCCACTCACGCAGGAGCTACAGACTTGAGACGCCGCATTCGCCTGCGCAGATCCAAGAGAAGTTCCGTCCCCCAACGGAGAGGAAGCGAAGGTTGGCGACGAGTCCCACTCGATGAAAAATGAAGTGAGTGGCGATCCGCCATCGTAGAACGGAGAGCCTATGTGCACCTCGAGCGCAGTCGGCGAGTGGACTGCTAGATACGGAGGAGCATCCTTGCTGTAAAGGGATGTTGGATCGTCCGGACGCCGCAGTGTTGGAGCTGAAAACTCAGGCGCCGTCTTCCGACGGGGTCCGAATCCGACTTGGTTGCCTGCGGAAACGCGGACAAAGACTTTCATCCCGGGAACGAGATGCTCGATGATGTAGGGAATGGACCCATCCTCCATGAGCGCCTCCGGGCTGCTGATGATCTCGAAGCCATAGGCGGCATTAGCGGGAATCGTCCCTGTGGCGACCTTGGAAATGCCAACGGTCCCAGCAACCATGGCATCGTCATCAAACACATCGTTCTGCGCGAGCGTCATGTCTACATCTCCTAATTCAGTGAGGAACGTCACACGCCAAGTCAACGGAGCTGGAGAAACGACTTCGAGCTCGCCCACATTCGGGATGTTCTCCAGAATGGTTTTCATCATGGGAGTAGAGATATCGATGGGGATGGAGGCCGAGACGTAACTTCCACTGACAGCGGCTTCCAAGGACACCGAGGTGTCGATTGAAATCTGGAATGACCCGGAGAGAACGCCCGATGCATCCGATCCTCCCGTGCCCGATGCGGTACGGAGATCGATTTCAAACACTGTGGGGCTATAGCTATCCCACGAAATCCTGCTCCATTCCACCAGATAAGACGATATCCCGTCGCCTCCGTCTCCTACTAGATCAGGCCTGTCATTGCTGGCATCCACTCGCGGAGGTTGCCACGAGACCAACAGAGACGTTCCCATTATGGCGCTATCGCTCAAGCTACTACCAGGATGCAACGATGCAAGGGAGTCGGGTGACAAATTGGACAACACGGGCTCAAATGGTGGATCCGGTCTTGTCATTGGCTTCACAGGAACGCCATTTGTCGGTGCACCGAAGCCAGCAGTGTTGTGTGCTGAAACCCGAACGAAATATTGAGTGCCCATATCCAGCCCGCTGATCAAGAGCTCTCCCATTGCATTTTCCCCGTCGTCGTCTGAGTATTGGGCAGGGACTTCCGATGACCACAGCGAATCTGCATCATCCATAGAAGGAAGAAAGGATGATATTGTTGACCACTCGACAAGGAACTTGTCCGTCGGCACCCCAATACTGCCAGTAGCTGAAGTCAAGGGGGACTCGAACGTAACTAAGACGGAGTCTTCTGAGAATCGATTTCGGCTAGACACGCTCGGGTACGTTCCGACTTCGACTTGCGGAGACGGTGGTACAGAGCGGGCAACGATAGAAAAATTCTCGGCGTCTATTTTGGCGCATTCAACGCTCCCAGACTCGCAAGTGGGCACCGCGTGGCACGCTCTCTCGAGATAGTCTTGGGTTGTGACGAGTGGATCGTCGTAGAATGACCCAGCGGGGCTGAAATCGCCGAACCAGCTCGGTCCACCCTCACCTATCTCATTCACAGGAACGATGAGGACTTTGTAGCGCTTTCCTGGAATCAAATCATCTTTTGTGATCAAATACCGGGAGCTTTCGTGTATTTCCGCAGCTACTTGCGTATCAACTGGATCTGATGAGCTGGCATCGACGTCGTAGAAGTTGATCCTGTAGGAGGATGGAGCTTGCCCGTGATCGGGATAAACGCCATTCCATTCCACCCTCAGAGACGATGAGGTTGATGGGACAGCGTAAACTCGGCAATCTTGGGCGAGCCCAGGCTGAGACCTGGGGATTTCTGCGATGGGGGGAGTGGGTACAAACGGCCCGACACCGTTGGAATTCACGCCAGCGATCTGAACATAATACTTTCCACCAGGGACAACGGATCCAGATTCCATTTCAGTTGACACGCCGAATTCTACTTGGCTCGAGACGTCCACGCCATTTGAAAGGAACGGAGCGCCACAACCGCCCACGGATGACAAAGGCGACGAGGAATCCGATAAAATCAACAGTTCTTCGACTGGGTTGCCGAATGACGACGAAAATCCTTGACCTGAGAATGTGACGTGGTACTCGTATCCGACTATGCGCATGTCGGTCGGATCGCCATGCTCGAAAGGCTCTGTAAGCGTCGACCTGCTCACCACGATGGACTCGTCGAAAGGACTGTCATCGAAGTTCGACGAGATATGCGATCGAAAGCCTTCTGCTGAGTTGCCCAGAGCCGATACGTCGAAGCACGAGCTGGGCGGAGTGGTGAAATGGGCCAGGACAGCTTCTGGCTGTGCTTGCGAGTCTGATGCCGCCACGTACTCGGAGGATATGCTCAATGAAGCAGGCCAGGCATCCACGTTGGACACAATGTACACATTGCCTTGAATTCGAATCAAATCGCCTGTAGCGATGGGGCTGGTGGACGGCAAAGTCGCCGAGGGAGATATCTCCACTTCCGCTGATCCAGGCGATGGCGTGATCACCTGAATTGACTTGCTCTGCGCACCAACGTAAGCTATCCGGACGGCACCACTATCGAAAAGATCCCCGCTAGAAGGTACTGATGATTCGGGATACCTGATTGCGATCGATTGCACTTCGGTCCCGAGTTCGATGTGACAAACTCCATCGCCGGAGCCCGACGGACAGCAATGCAGAGGGGATCCGTCGCCACTCACGGCTGGTATGTCAAAACTCCGGGCATTGGACAAGGACGGATGAGTATCCCAGACGACCCTGTAGGCTTCCAAGTCATCCGGGGCCGACGGAGGGGACGCCCCGCCAGCGCAGCCCGCAGGTAAGACGCTGAAGCCATTCACGTCGAGCTCCGCAGCCGACCATGCCAAACGAAGTCGGTCGGCCGTGTCGGAGTCAGATGCGACTGTGAGGGACACGTCCGTGAGATAACCAGGCAACATGCCAGTCGGTATCGAGTAGGGAGGATCGGACGAGATGGCATTGGAGTAGCCATCGCCGTAGGCAGACACCCGAACGTAGTATTTTTGACCCTCCTCCAAACCGGCAATTCTAAACTGGGTATCTCCCGACACGACTTCCGACCTGACCAGGGGCCCGTCGACGCTGTTCGCGTATGGATTCGACGGCGACGCGATGCCGCTCGTCATGTATCTGTCCGTGTCCCACTCGACCAAGTACTTCGAGATGGCCTTCCCCCCGTCGAACTGCGGCGGCTCCCACGTGACCCCGAGCTCCGTGCGAGAGACGACGTAGAGGGTGACGTTGGTCGGGCCCGTCGGGCGCGTCACCCGCGGTTTGATCTTTCGGGGACTCGCGCCGTCGGCGTTCCACTGCCAGAACGCCGACGACGCACCCGGCAGAATCAAGAGAAGTAGCGAGGCTAAGATCGCATTCCAAACGACCCGATTCGGCTGAGGGCCGATGGATGAGCCGCCCCTCGACAATGGAGGGCCCCGCCGTCTGATCATCGTGCTCTAGCGTGTCCTGGACATTCACCCCTTGCGAAGAAGACGAGCAGAATGAGTGCCCTCGTCGAAACCACTGAAGTTTGACTTTTTTCAAATTTTTGAGTTCATTTTTGGAATTTCGCCCGGGGTCCATGACTTCATCGGCATCAACTCCCAGCTGTGAGAATCCATTGCTTCTGCATTATGCTCCTCCGTGCGCTTCCCCCCTCCCACCTCTCACAAGCTCCTCTGCACCATCAAAAACTCTTGAGCTCGTAGACTCAAGACTATGTTCTGCTGGTTTTCGACGAAGCCTAGAGAGTTGAAGTTGGGATTCAGCGGGACGCCCTCGACGTAGGGGCTCAGCCGGCTCCCGCCCACCCAAGAACGACTCACTGCCGTCGTCGTAAGTACTTGACAACGAATGCGAAAGAGTAGAAAATGAAACGTGAAGACTCATCTTCATCTGCCGCCACACTGATATTCGTCAATTTGTTCTTAAAGACCCGTCGTCTTTTCCCCCTTCGTAAAGCTCTTGAGCTCGGGACGGACCAGTCCCAAGTGCACCAGGCCCACGTACCCCGCACATATGCCGACGTAAGCGGTCAAGCCGCACGCGACCGTTCGGGGCAACCTCCTCACGATGAGCGTCGTGGTCCGAAGGACGAAGGCGACAACGTCAATCGCCACTGAAATGAAACCGGTTGGCGTCGCAGGGCAAAGCTCCTTCGCCTGATCGTGGGCGAGAGAGGGGACGCAATCGGGAGGAGAAGATTCGTCCGCGGGCGAGGACTCCCACACCGGGATGTCCAAAAAGTGAACGCCCAGAGATATCAAAGGCGACAACAGCGCGAGCGACGAAGCGGCGAGGAGAATGCCACCGATGGCGGACGGCGAGCGCATGGCGACTACGACGCAACTGCGGCGTTGCACAGGGGAATGCAGGCAGATGTAGGATGGGATCGTGATGGGATCAGCGGCTCGGGGTGAGCCCACACAAATTATTCGTCTATTTACCTAGCGATAAACCGGCGATAAATCGGAGATTTTGCGCGATTTAG
>JALLPA010000429.1:0-17635 GCA_036939895.1 Thalassiosira exigua
CAAGAGTTTCTTGGTGTCTAAGCTTCGTGGTTGGGTAGATATTAGGGTTTTTTGGCACGGGCGGGATATTTTCAGGGACCCCTGGAAACTCTTGCGCCTGGCGGGGGTCAGCCGTCTCCAGAACCGAAAAAACCAAATCCAGCTCGCCACGCCTTCATTTTTTTCTCTCCCCGCCTTCATTTTTTTCTCTCCCCCCACCTCCCATCTCTCGCCCTCATGTCATCCTCCTCCCCCGCAACTTCCGCCGCAACCGCCGCCGATCCCTCACTCCCCTCTGCGGGGCCGTCTCGAACTGCCGCCCCGTCCGTCCGGCCGGCGGTGCGCCGTGCCCAGGAGCGGTTCGCCCGCCTCCTTCAGGCGGCCCTCCGGCGCCGCCGGGCCAGGACCATCCAGCAGGCATTCCTCCGTCGGCGCGCGGCCCGGCCCGCCCAGGGGGACGCCGGGGGCGGGGGGCACGATGATCGGATGGACGTGGACCGATCGGACGAGACCGCCGTGTCACAGGAGGGGCCCATCGCTTCCGACGACGACGCGGCCATGGAAGACGATCGCCGTCTTGCCCTTCCTGTCGCCGCAGCGGCCTCGGCCGTTGCCTTCACGTCGTCACCCGGCGCAGCCGAACCACCGACGCCCATCTGCCTACTCCCCGACGACGCATCGATCATGGACCACGTCGTCAATGCCTCGCAGCGAGTATACGGACTCGACACTCTACGGCCCATGCAAGAGCGTGCCCTGGAGACGATGCTCGTCAAAAGGCAGCGACAGATTCTATTTGTCGAACGGACGGGGGGAGGGAAGACGCACGTCATGCGCCTCTTGGGAACCATGCTCAAGGGAATCCATGTCTATCTCTGTCCCCTGTTGGCGCTGATGGCGGACGTTGCTCTGAAGTTTGGCGAGGGCGACGAGTCGTTCGGAAACATCATCGTCTTCAACCTGGACGAAATTGCCTCTACGTCAAGCACGGTCCGCAAGCGTATCCTTGCCTTCCTTCGGGCGCTCGAGGCAACCACAACGTCGGTTGTTTTTGTCCTCGCATCGCCTCAGTTCCTTGCCGACCACGAGGCGTTCATCAACGTACTGGTCGACGATTGTCGGGCCAACAAAACCCTGCGCTCGGTCATGATTGACGAGGCACACGTCTGGGGGGAGCATGGATCGAGCTTTCGAGGCGACATCCGCCACATTGGGAACCGCTTTTTAAAGAAGCTCTTCAGCGCGCGGAACGCCAAGACCTTCTTCGTCGCGGCAACGGGGACCATGTCCACGCGCACCCTCGAAGCGCTGTCTTCATTGACCGCAGTCGGCTTCCCTCCTGAAGCACGTGTTTGGGCAGATGCAGCGTCCTTCTCCCAGGACAATATACGGGTTTCCTTCAAGCTGGGAGCGGAGTATACAAAGTCACTTGACAAGACCGTCGACTTCCTTCGAGACAAGGACGGTACGGCCTTTGTGTTTAGCAATTCAAAAGCGCTTTCTCACAAACTTCTTCCTGTCGTTGAGGCGAAGCTTGATAAGACTGAAGTTGGTTGCGACGTTCTGCACGTACACGGCAGCTTGAAAAAACAGGAGAAGTTCGGACTCATTCAGCTATTCGCTGGATCCATCTCGATCCCATCTATTCGTCCTCGCCTGATGCTCGCGACTTCGGCGGCCGACGTGGGGATCGACAACAAACAATGCCTTATGGTGAGCCTGTTCGAATGGGCTGTCAACGTGGCCGCTTTCCAGCAGCGCAGGGGAAGGGCAGGTAGGAACGGGGAAGAATCAGAAGTCATCCTCGTGGCAGGCCTGACGTCCTACATCGCCATGCGGAAGATGATTTTGCGCTCAGGCAACCCGACGTCCGAGCGCGGGACAGACAACAACAAAACTTCATTGATGGGATTTCCTGCCAACTCACGCTCCCAGTCTAATAAAAAGGAACGCTGCCCACTGACAAGAGCTCAGATGACGAACAATATCGAGCGGCAGGGAGCCGAGTTCGTGGATATGTTGTCTCTGTTTTGTTTTGACTGTGGGTGCATCTTGCGGAGATTGGATGCATATTTAGCGAGTGGGGCCATGCCGGATCCTACGGTGAAGTTCCCACGCTGCAACAACGCGTGTCCTACTTGTTCAGGCGATTGGAAGGAGATGTTCAGAACGGTGTGGCAGGATGGTGCAATGGCTTGGCTGGAGGACAACTCCGGATGCTTCCCGATGAAGGCAACGGCCGCCAACTTGTACGAGCTCTTGTGGAAGAAGGAGAAGTGGACTGAGGCAATATTCGATGTCAAGGTGACAACCCTTCTGAAGTACAACGTAGAAGCATTCTTTTTGCAATTGATTGCAGCGGGAATGTTGATCGCGGATAGAGTTTGCATCGGACGCGGCGAGTTTGAGTTGATGTGGGCCCTCCCACACGAGGAAGTCGGGGTGCGCACGGTGAAATGCTATCGGATGAAAAAATACTGGGCTGGGCTATCCCTTCACAAGCTTACCCATAGGAGGACATACAATCACAACCTCACGATCGAATAGAGTATTAGCGAGTGTGCAATGGTGTTATGTAACTTAAAACAAATCTGAAAACTCATCCCGCATCTTCTGATTCCACTGTGGCACCTCATTTACAGAATCGACCCTTAAATCCACAGCTTTTTCAGAGGAATTGTTGTTGTTGGCGACAGTTGCATCGTAGATTAGGTTCTTCCGCTGACGGCGTTCATATGCATCTATCCGCTGCTTTTGAACATTATCTTTGGCGAGAAGCTCGGTCCCATGAATCCAGATGTCACGAACCATGTTGCGGTTGTATCCCAATCTCTTGGAGGTTTCTTTATCCTCCTTCTCGGTTGCCTCCTCCATGGGCGGTTCGCTCGATTCGCTTGGTGATTCGTCAGGGCATCGAGCGGCATCGTCGTCCAATGCCCTCTCAATATGGGCTTCAATTCGATTGAGGTCTCTCTCCGACACTCCAGCCTCCGTCCCAGCCCAGAGAGTGTCTCCAGCGGTCTCCTCTCCCTCCCCATCTTCGTCCTCTTCCACCGGCACCAAGATTTCGTCCACCACTTGGGAGATGCTGCTCAGCAACTGGAATTCATCGCTTTCCTGAATCTTGGCAATTCTGGCGGATGAATTTGCGTTCTTATCCGGGGCAAGGACGGTCTTGATGTCGTCACCGTTCTTCAGCTTCCAAATCACGTCTTTGTTGAATCGACGATCAGCTACCGTCATCCACGATCCAGTAAGCATGAAGATCTCATAGATCATCCGACGCCAAGGTGAACGGCTGGGAATCTTTCCGCTCTTGTAGACACGACGCTCCGATTGGACGCCGTTTACCGCCAGAACCATTCTCTTTGCTAGCATGGTGATCCCGACGAGCATGCCCATACTGGAAAAGGATTCCAAAGTTCTGACCTTGGGCATCTGCTTAAAAAAACGATTGGCAAGTTCCATACATTCGTCCATCGCAACATCATTCTTCCCTGTCGATCCTCGATACTTGCGGACGGTTCGATTGCGACGAAATTCTTCTAGCCATTGAAAAGGAAACTTTTGTAGCAACCGTTCCAGTTGCCGCCAATGCCGTTCTAGATATCGTGTCTGACCGAGAACACGCCAAATGGGTGCAAAGTCTTGGTATCCCAGTTCAATGCCGATGGAGTCACCACAGCGATACGATTGAACAAAGGTTAGGAATCGCCTTGACATGCGAACAAACCCGGCTTGAGCGCTCAGCCAATGATCTGATCCATTGCAAAGCTCCTCTAGATGCTCGGAAAAGGCATCTGCAACGGCGGGCAAGAAGTTAGCATAGCTCTTGTCAGACAAATCGCCGTTCAAGAACTTAGCGTGCAGCTCATCCAACTTCGTAGAAATGAACTTGTGCATCAGAAGCCGAGTCACTTCTTCGTAGGCAATCTTTATGAGTTCGCTAGCACGGAAATAGCAATCCCGTGCATCTTGCGTGACACCTTTCACGCCGAGCTTGGTCTTGATCGGTTCCAAGAACGCATCCCAATACACTTTGTTGATAGATTGCACCATCGCTAGTCCGGTGTGCCAATCCCCAGGAAAGTCAAGTACATGCTCCATCACCTGACTGAAGTTCGCCGCCTGCTGTGCATTTGCCTTCCCGCCAGAAAAGATTTCGCTCACTCGGTTGCTGTTGTCCACGGTTGCCACGTCTCCGCCAAAGTACATTCGGAGCAGCTGCAACTCGTCATCTGGCACGAACACCACTTTTCCGTCGTCCATTTCGACCCGATGCACCAAGCCGCATTTCATAGCCAGTCCCACCATGAGAGCGCTAGTCTCTTTGGATGCCGATTCGTCCATCGCGGAGACACCCATGTACACCGACTCTGTGGGCTCGTCGCACGAGGGATTCCAATGCCGAACTGACTGTCTATGAAACCCAGTGGCTGCAGCCGTGACTTTTTTTGCACCCTTGTCCTCACACATCGATTTGAACTTGTTGAGTTTCTTCCGCACATCATCTCTATCCGGAGCCTGTTCAAACACGTCTCCATCCTCGTCAAGGGGCACTGTGAAGACACGATCGAGCTCTTCTATCCATTTTGATTGATGTAGACGTTTTTGGTAGGCGCGGACGCGGTCCCCCGTGAAGTCTGGGCATGTCGATCGCTCTTGCTTGTCGTGGTTGACGTAAAATTCGGCGTCAGATGATGTGACTTTGTCGTAGGCTGGCATATGGACTGGTGAAGGAAAGTTTTGGTCAAGGTTGTACTCCAGGTTGACGTAGATATCGTTGAATTGGTCGTCGCTGAAGAGCTTGACCCTGTGCGCCATCATGTGGGTCCCGGTCAAGAAATTGTTTGCTCGGCCCTCCCTCCCGTACTTCAGCTTCCCATCACGTTGTACGTTGTCCATGACGACTATGTTGGCCTCGAATTGTGACAAGTACTCCTTCTGACGAGCCTGGAGGTCCTTGGTCAGCTCTGCGACGTTCCTATTGCGGGTACGCGACGAGCAGACCATTCCCCATTTCTGGCACGCATCGAGAGCAGTATTGCCAACCGACCATCCGTAGAACGCCACCGCTTGACACAGGGCCCACCACTTCAGTGTGTGCGAGTTCCTCATGCGACGCAAGGCAAGAATCTGCTGAAAGACCTGCCGCTTCTTGGCTGTCACCTTCTTCTTATCTTCCGACGAGTAATTCCCGTTAATGTTGCGGAGATTACACAGATGACGCCACAGATTTGGAACGAACTCTGCAGCGAGATCCACGAAGAAGTCGAAGTCCTCCAGCGGTAGGAGACCCTGATCATGCGCCATGTGGTGCAGGATGCCCCGAGCGAACGCAATGCGACATCGATTGTCGAACACTTTGAAAAATAGGTCCGCCTTGTCCGTTTCGTAGAAGTCAAGCAACTCGACCGTCGACGGTTTGGATGTCGATATCCGTGCCAACTCTAGCAACCTATTCAAGTAGGAGCACAGCAACGCATATGATGCGACATGATCGCCCCATGTCTCGCGCGACAGCTCCTGGAATACCTGCTTGACGTAGGCCTCGCTGTTCTTACCTCGGAAGAGCCGATCGTAGTTCCTAGAGCTTTCGAATGGGCGTCCGAAAATGAGAAGCTCGTCCGATAGGTCGACGACGTCACGCCACGAGAGCGTCAACAGCTCAGACGTGCCGTCGAACGACAGGGTGAACCCCTCGTTTCGTTCGTACAACGTCTGTAGCTGGGCCCGCGAGATGAGGCCGTTGATCGCATCGTGGTGCATCCGGGCCGTCTTGATCGTAGCCTTCAAGCAGACGTACTTCCGTCCAGACAAAACGACCGTCTGACCGGCGAGGTTGTTCTGCTTATCGTCGGCGTTGGGATCGTCCCCCCCGCGCGCCCGCTCCCTCAATAGCTTTCGTTGTGCCGCGGCAACTTTCTTTTGAACAAGGTCACTCTTGTCCAGAATGTAAAGCACCAGCGGCGTCCCCTCCTTCGACTGGACGACATCCTCCCAGTGACGCCGTGACAGCCGCTTTATCTTCGTCGTCGTCACCTTGTAGGCGGCCTCGTCCACGAGTAGGTCGGGGGACACGCCCGACCGAAGGCCCATGCCGTTGTCGGATGCAGCCGACTTGAGCTGCACCTTCTTGAATTTGAAGATGAGGTCGGTTCGAAAGCGGCGCACGTACCGAGCGTGTTCCCCTTCGTCGAGGTGCACGTTGGTGTGGTCAAACACATCGGGGCGGGACCACGTGTGGAGCGTGTGCGTGTTTATCTCGTCCTTGTTAATTTCAAATCTGCTCTTTTGCTTCTTTGAAGTACCCGATACAGGTTTCGACGTGGCGATGGCGGACGAATTGGCAGCGGGAGAGGGGGTGACAGTGCTAGTAGCGCCCCCCGTGGCAAGCGAGGGGGTAGCAGTAACAGCGGCGACGCCCGGCGACATGTCGCCGCTCGCGTGCGTAGGCGGGACTGTTGAAGAGGCAGCCACCTCTGCTGGGCTGTTGGTAGGCAACAGATTAGCGGCCACGGACGCGGCCGATCCGGGCGGCCGCCCACCGTCACGGATAGGGTTGAATGGGGCCAAAGCCCGCGCGGAACGGCTCGACCGGAAGGCATGGGGGCCGCGGTGGACCTTCTTCAGAGGCGATGCGCCGGCCTTGGGGGGCGAGTGGAGCAGCCGCCCTGGTGATCCGCCGCAGCCGTCGCCGCCGCCGTCGCCATACGAAAGGCGGACGGCCTTCTGCGGCGAGGAGGGGACGTCGGCTGGGGCGTTGGCGGCGGCGACGGCGTCGGGGGGGTGTGGCGATGGAGGGGGGGCGGCCGCCATCGTCGGATGGGTTGGTCAAGACTGGGCGAGTTTCTGTGGTCGAGGGGGGGGGGGTGTCGAGGGGGGCTTCTCTCTCGCGCGCTCGATATTCTTTTTTCGGTTCTGGCGAGGGCTCAACGTGCCGAGGCACAGGAGTTCCCCAGGATTCCTGGCGATCACACCCGATCACGTCATCACACCCTAATCACAAAAAAACTATCACGTGACTATATGGGAGAACTCCTGTTCAGGTGTGGGTGAGTCGGACCCGGAGACCCTAGAGACCCCGTGGAGAAGTGCATTGGCTGGCTACGAGTGGCCATTCCCTGACCTCAGTCCCCGAATCGGTCGCCTGCAGAACAATGAACAGAAAGAGCGATGGGCCGTGGAGACAAATTGCCAAGTTTATCCGCTTGCCCCTTGCACCCCCCAGCACACATCCAACCCCCCTTTGGCTTGTTGTTGGGGTGTCATCAAAAACGAGGGGTGCGATGGAGCGGGTCGTTGTGGCCGGGGTGGATCTTCTTAAAACTAGAGGAGTATCTAGTAAATGTTTATTTTGATATAACACTGTAGTTTCTTCTCCGCGTGGGCGGTGAAGTTGATGGGGGGGGGCGGCAGCGGTAGAAGCTAAATATAATTTATTTGGTGTAAATAAATCACTGAACGATAATAGATCAATATTTTGATATCAAATAGAGAATATTTGCGTCAGAAATAAGCAATCGAAAGCAGAAAATAGATGTCTGGCATAAGTTTATAGATGACTGACATTGGCTAAACAAATATCTGATGCAGAAAGTATAATCTGTTCGCGCGAATTCTGACTTCTGAGTATTTTAGACTGATATCAGGAATATCCAGGTCTCAAAGGCAGACAAACTGCCTGACCCTGATGATGAAGATATCTCGGTTGTTGCCGAGGACGAAGACCTCCAGCCCCCTCCCCCCCCCCCTGGGGGGGGGGGGGCAACGTCACCCGTCCTTTTCAGAGGGCTGGCCCCGTGCAAGACAAATATCCCAGTTTTTTTAAATAGTTCATGACATGAACTATTTGGTAAATATTGGTTTTTTTAAACAAAAAAGTGAGCCAAAGAAAGTAGGAAGGACAAACAGTGGATTCTAAACTGATAAATCAGCATTGATGAAACAGTTTTATAATATTGGTTTAATTCCTATATTCAACATGCTTTTGATCATTGGTATGCTTATTTAAAAATATGTGCCAGAAGTGGCGTAAAAAAGGGGGGCGACGTGCATTCATTTTGGCGAGGAACTATTTCTTGTTTACATGGCTACTTACACCAAAAGAAGTATTTCTCGCTTCTACACGTTCTATGGCCAATACTGAAACAAGTCTAGCAGGCATTGCTCTGAAAAATCTGGGATATAGCAGATAGGTATAGCATTACTATCAGACACAATGATTGGCTCATACAACAGAGTTGTGCACTGCAACAACATACTTCCTCTGTCCCATTAAAAAATGTCATTTGAGCTTTTAGAACTCGATTATTGCAAGTTTTGCTGCTATGAAAACGTACTGCATACCGTTGAAACCGTCTTGTTGAGACGCGTTTTAAGATGCTGACGATACATATTTTATTCGTCATTTTAAGTGTCTTAACAGAGACGAAAAAGAGGATACTAGTCTTGAACTCCTCAAGATACCATCATTGGCGGAGATGCCGGCGGATATGATTTCATGAGGTCTATTTGTATTACAATATTTTATTGTACGGTATTTCTTTTCATTTTAGGACATAATTAAAAAACTTTAATATTTATCTTTCTTTTACCTCGGATACATGAGGGAGCGGTGCCCCAATCACGTATGTAGGAATAAGTAATAGAGAACGTAGATTTTTAAAGGGACGCTGTTTTCCGCCGAAATGATATTTTTATGGGACAGAGGCAGAGGAAGTAAGTAATAATTGAAGCAGTAGTAGATAATACCAGTAGCAGCCATAGAGATTACATTATCACGTAACGACAAACCAGTTCAATTGATGAAAATGACATTTTGCTCATGGAGTATTGTTACCAGGCACTTTGAACACACATCATTCTTCTTGTTTGATTTTCAACGAAAATAAGAAAGGAGCTGTTATTGCAGCAGTAACAGTAACGACTGAAGTAATAACTGCATAAGTTTTAGCCTCATATACACTATCACAGGCAACAAAATACTACTTGGTGGAAGCATTGGTTGTGCACATACACACTACATGCTACCATACTTAAGAAATGACCAAGCCAGTGGTAGCAGCTGCAGCTGTACTATATGCAACAATAAAAGTATGTTAGCTTTGATGGGGACTCCCATAATACAATACATACACCATAACCACAAACACCAAAGTGAACAGCATATCAGATACCTACCCTAGTATACTCAAGAGCCACCGAAGTCAACAGTTATGGGAATTAATGTGGGTCAGTCATTCTTGTCAACATCGTTGAGGCTGATGATACAAAGAACACATGAGGTGCAAACATTCTCAATATTGACATAAATATTTCCAACACCTAATCACCTTATTGCACTTTGTGTATTTAACACCCTCGATTGGTGAAGTGGTTAACCGAACGAATCTTGATTGTGAGGCCCCGGGTTTGATTCCTCGTGCAGTGTAGCACTCTAGTATTGATCGTCCGCCGCATTGTCCCCTCCGTCTCTTACGCCGGGGAGCGATCCTGACAAGTTCAACTGGTTGACCGGTAAACCAGCAAAGAGGGATAGTAAATGGCGCTCTACGTCGGGTACGTAAGTCGCAGCGTAAGAGTTCCATGTGTCACACTAAAGCCCAGCTTTCCAGGCCTGCCCACTGACGTCAGTGTGGTGACAGGTACCAGTACCAGATGGTTGGCAAACGCCCCTTTCCGCACCGTGGCAACGTACGCGTAGAGGTCTGTTCACGGGGAGCCCACGGGTACATCATTGCGAGAATTAGTGCACACTAAGTACCTTGGTATGTAGAACCCGCAAAAATGTGCGCCTGCAGACCCGAGCGCTTAGGAGCACATTGCGCGCGCCCTCCTGCAAAGGGGGTACGTACGTACGGGCGCGCCGGCTGGTTACGCCCTTCAAGCAGGAAAATGGACGCCCGTCTGCCACTTGGGAACCCCTGGGGGGAGGATTCTCACAGAGTGGGGTTTGGGATGTCATAAGTACCGCTGTTCAAGAGTCCGTGCCAGTTGATGAGCGGTTGGTATCAAACCAGGGTGATAATGTACACCCAATCCCACATCGCACCCATAATTGGCTATGCCCTCCGTATCCGGAAGCCGAGACACACATACACACACACACACACAGTTTATGTATGTGGTATGCAAGTGGTAAAAACGTCGAAAATACAGTGCCGTCATGGATATACTGGCTCATGGATGTACTAACAATAGAGGTACTGACACTCGTGAGCCATGGCACTTATTTTTGGTGTGCACAGTTCCTACGTAGGTTTTTACTAGTTCCTACGTATATTATTACCATAATTATACTGGCACCACACATACTGACAGTCAGAAGCTGAGACAGACAATGTCAGTATATTCGTGGCGGTATGTGTACATTCGTAGGTAGGGCAGTCGAGTTACTGACGCTCGTTCCCTAGGCATCGGCCAGCCTAGTAGCCGACCAATCCAGGGATGCCTACGCCTAGCCCCCCTCACCGCCAGTTACGGGTTTTATTGACTGCGCCGCGAGGCGCCACGGCGCTCCCGCGTTGGTAACCGGGGACCAGTTCTGCATTGGTCGTGGTCGATGGACAAAAAATACCACGTAGAAACCAGTATGGATCTATGGGAACCTCCATTGCCAACGATGAAAATGGCTAGCATCGACAATGGTGGCAACGCCCGTGGGAATAATCAATGTCCCCAGCCGGGGGGAGAACAAGACAGTGCCAAGTTCATCCAGCGTGTGGTTGCTGGTTTGTGCGTCGACCTGCCGCCCGAGGATGACAGGTTGAGACAAGAGAGTCGGCAAGCAAGCCTGCATTTATGTGGCCTCCTCTTCCCTCCTCTAAGGACACCGATTACCTCACCAACAGAACATAGTAAAAGGGGCTCAGGCCAGCTCCGTTTTTCCTCTCGGCCGCCGGGATCGAACACGGGAAAACAATGCTCTAGGGCAAACCAACGCACCCTCTCATTCAAGTGTTTGCTTCTCCTCTCACCTCTGAGGCCATGGCGTTCAACTCGGTCCGAGGCCCCCAAGCCCACACTCCCGGAGGTATCCAGGTTATTTTGTCTCTTACTCTGGGATCTTTTCGATATGCGAGGGATTGGTGGTGAACCTCACACTCCATTCTTATGGGGACACCCTCTCTCACTAGCACCCCTCCCTGGAGTCCAATCTATGGGGGAAATCTATTGCGGAGGGAGGATTGGCGGTGAAACCCGATGTGATCTTCGCAACAATAATTTGGCTTGAGCAGTTGACCCGCAGGGGCGATGAGGAGGACAAACAATGAATGCGTGGATGCGGCGGATTGCCTGCAAGTGCCGTCTCTACCGCAATTGAAACCAACAAAAGAAAGGAACAAAACAAAACAATCCCCCCGAGGACAGATTGACAAAGAAGCAATAGTCGGTTCCGAGGGGGCAATAAACGAACCCATGACTTCCAATGTTTGAACGCATTCTGGTCAGAGTTGGAATACCACACAAACGGCACATACAACTACGACCCAGGCTAGGACCGAGAGCGGGCCTTGTGAGGCGAGGAATGCAACAGATGCACGTCAAGCCAGCGACCTTGGAATGCTCAATGAAGTCCGTAGAACGCAAGTGGTGTCGAATGATTAGTTTCACCTTNGTGTGCTGTTGCTCTACCTGTGGTGGAAAAGAAAGACAAAAGTTATGCTCTGCCCCTCTTTTCAAATACATATCAAAAGTAGTTTCTCTGGGGTAAATTTTATAAGACTACGTTCTACGGTCACAACACTTCAACAACCATCCTCCCTCTTTTCCACAAAGCCCTCGCCAACACTCGAAAGTTTATGGCAAAAAGCGCAGCACGGGAAGCAGCGGAAGAGGAAAATTGCATCCCTCTTTGTGTAAGTCTTCACAATCAATTGGACAAGCATCATACTTGAAACATTTTTGATAGTTGTTGTCGTCTTAAAATTTCCTCACCGCTGTAGGTATGATATGTCCAGAGTGGATGCATTTCTAACACCCCCTACCGATGTCTGTAGGGCATGCACTGTGCACTGATCCTCTTCTCTTCAGCTGTGTAATGGCAAAACTTACTGATGCTGCCGAAGCTACTGACAGTGTAATTGTACTGCTGCTGCTGAAATTGTTGCTACAGTTGCTTCTACACCTCACCACTGCCCCTTGTTTAATCACTGCTGTAGCCTATTCATTCATGACACTGCATCTTTTTTGGCTGTTGCTGCTTCAACAAAATTATTAGTTGTTCACCGCTGTCTACTGTTGATATGACAATAACATTCTGCTACTATCATTTAATTGGTTGCCATTACCTGGAGAGATCACAAAACTTGCCGGCTATGGCCCAGAGTAATACTTGATCTGAGATTTTAGATCAGAAGCAATGTAAATATTTACAAAAATATTAGAAATGAAGTACCCGTCGAAACTTTTAGTCCTAACTTTGAATCACGTTGGCACGAAGATATTTCTTTTTATCCTCCACCTTAGCAGCTTGGCTGATAGAATTGATGGAGGCCATGTCGGATTTGTAACATGCCCAATTGCCAGGCACCTTCGATATGGTACGATCATCCCATTGATGACCGTGAATGCAGTCACATTTCTGTGCATCGCAGTTGTAGTTGTAACCAAGAAGGATGTTCCCATCCCGATGTCGACCAATGACATCGGCAGCCGCACAAGTATTCGCGCATTCCTCGGCGCTAAACACATTGCTAGTCTCTTGTAAGATCCTGTCACCACTATATATACATCTAGTGCTTGGGGTAGACGCACTGGACCTGTCCCCCTGATTAGTAAAGACGTAGTTTCGTCCGTAGAGGTGGGCAGAGGTTTGGGATGGAAGATTGTCCACGCATTGATTGTTGGCAGATACCGCGGCAAGCATGGAGGCCGTGTCCGATATGTAACATGCCCAATTGCCAGGCGAATCCTTTGCGTGAAGGTCATCCCATTGTTTACCGTGAATGCAGTCACATTCCTGTGTTTGACAGTTGTATTTGTAACCGAGAAGGATGAGCCCATCCCGTGTTGGACCTTTGGCGTCGGCGGTTGCACAAGTATTCGCACACTTCTCAGCGCTATGGATATACTGCATTTGGTGCTTGAGGTAGGCGCGCCGGCTCTAACCCCCTGATTAGTGAAGGCGTAGTTTCGTCCGTAGGGGTGGGCTGATGTTTGCGATGGAAGGTTGTTCGTGCATTGGTTGTCCGCAGATACCGACGATGACAGAGTAGCCACAAGGATAAGGGTGGTAGTGCTGGAGAAGGCCTTCATTTTTCTTTATTCGTATTGTGGTTTATTGTGGTGCTGTGCTGTTGTGAGTTGTTGCAATAGCTCGAGTCCGTTCGCTTGGTAGAAGTTGATTTGATGTGATTTGTTTGGTCGAACGTTTGTTTTTATGAGCACCATAAACTGTAGCCCGACGATGATGATTTGGGAATGCATCTTGGTGATGACGATTTGGACAGGCGTATTTGGGCATGCATCTTGGAGATGATACTCCAAATCACAGTCTTGAACGCCATGTTCCAACTACATGCTTACAACATCATCATTCAATTGCAGCCAGCAAGAGGAGGACGGACTTCTTTCACAAAGTTCAACTTGCCGGCGGAAGCGCGAGCGAGAGCCGGCCAAGCAAGAGGCCAAGTAAAAAAAGCTCAGTGAGATCGAAGATTAGGAAGCAAGATCAAGAAGAAATGCTCATTTTTATGTCGTGTTGTCGGACACATAAATAGATAGATACCCACCATATTATTTACAAATCGAAAATACGCTCGTTAAAGCACGTAAACGAGCAGATTAGATGACGAATAGTATCTCAATCAAATAAAACATTTCGGAAATTTGCCGACAAACCCTCCAAAAATAGAGCCTATCTGCAGCTATCCCCTCGATCGGCCGTACCTTCCCGCTATCGTACCCTTGGGGTACCACATATTCACACGACGTCCTGTGTCCAACGAGTATAAAATATAAATTATTTATTAAGTTTACACTTTTAAGACGATAAATTTATCTATAATAGTAACATTGAAGAGATTTAACGACAAAAAACGTGTATTAATTCGAATGATTTGTTTTGTGTCTTAGAGACTACGTAATGGCATAAGATCCAGTCCAAATTTTCAGGTTTTTTGAATTTTCGCCTTCTGAGTTATAAAAAATAAAAATCCCCTGCCCCCCTGCACCTGCACCCCGACGGACATGATCATGGCGCCTCGAGCCCCCCGCTCTTCGCCGGCTCCGGCCTCGGCCTCGACGTCGCCGTCGCCGTCGGAGTCGGACGGGGAGGAGCCGACCTCGGTCCTGTACGTCCTCCGCCGCGACGCCAAGTCGGTCAAGTCGAAATTGGAGGAGGCGTCGCTCCTCGACCGGCGACATCGCATCGCCCCCGCCGCCTCCTCCGCGGGGGGCGTCGCCTCTTCCCCCCCTTTCCCCACCCCCGACTCCTCCCGCGCGACGCCGTCCCTCGACGGGTGCGTCGCGATCCCCGTCGCGGCCGAGGGATGGGAGCTCTTTCGCCGATTCAGCGAGGGCGACGACGAGGGCGACGAGGGCGAGGGAGGACGCTGGCTCGACCTAATCGTCGCGCGGGGAATGCAGGTCTGTCCGCTCAGCACCGCCGCCTTGGGGAATCGCAAGAATCGACGGCTCCGTCCCAGGGCCGGAAGCTCGGACGCCGGCGCGCCGTTGAGCGACGTGCAGCGCGCCCTCGTGGACACGCTGTGCGACTGGCTCGAAAGCAACGGCGCATGCGATGACGGCCGGTCGATAGAAGCGCGGATCGAAGGATCGGTGCGGGGACTGAGTGCGAGGACGTGTCCGAAGAAGCTCGAGATCGTGGGGGACGACCGCACCCTGGTGATTCCCCGGTGGGCATTGTTAGTAAATTCCGGTCGCGGCGAGGGCGACTGTGCATCACCTGAATTCGCGTCGAAGAAGGGAAGCGACGAGTACCGCGACCTCCTCCTCGCAGTCATCAGGGAGGCGGGGCGAGGCGCGAACGGCGAGGACCGAGGCGTCTCGGATCCGAACCGCCCAGCGCACCGAGTTGATTGCCACGCAGCAGCTATTCGAAACCTGCAATCTCGACTGTGGCGCGACCTCTCCCTGCTCTTCGACTGTCCCCGCGTCGTGCGCCGAGGGGACGTCGACCCCGACAGCGGCGTCCGCGAGAGCGGCCACCGCATCCTGTGGCCGAAACCCGACGACCGCCCCGACGGCGAATCCACGGGCGAACCCGAGGGAGACTTCGATCGCGGTTTTCTCCCCGCGACCACCGGACCCGGCACTCCCGGCTGGATCGTCGTCACCGAGCACGGCATCCGGCAGTCGTTCGACCTTACAAGAGTCATGTTCAGCCGAGGCAACGTCACCGAGAAGAGGCGGTTCGGGTCGTTGGTGCAGCCCGGAGAGAGGGTGTTGGACATGTACGCGGGCATCGGATATTACGCACTCCCGGCGTTGATCTCGGGAAAAGCGAGGCACGTGGTGGCGTGCGAGTGGAATCCTCGTGCAGTGAGGGCGCTGCGGCACAACTTGAAAGACAACGGGGTCGAGGATCGGGCGACGGCGTTGGAGGGGGACTGTCGCGCGTGCTTGAGGGAGTACGCGAGACACGATGACGACGACGACAACGACGACGATGACAGCGGCAGCGGCAACACCGAAAACAACGGCGATGGCAACGGCAACAACGGCAGGCTCGCTCCGGAGGAACGACACTTCGACCGAATCTCCCTGGGCCTCCTCCCCTCCAGCGAGGGAGGATGGCCCACGGCCGCGTCGTGCCTCCGTCCCGACGTCGGGGGATGGCTCCACGTCCACGGCAACGTCCCCGCGACGGAACGCGCCGATTGGACCCATTGGGTTTGTAGGCGCCTCGCGGATATCGCAAAGGAGCAACGCCGAGGACGAAGGCACGGGCGCGACGACGGATGGATCGCCGTCTGCGTCCGCGTCGAACGGGTGAAGTCCTTCGCCCCGAAGATCGACCACTTGGTCGCGGACGTCTTCGTGGGTCCGTCCGATTCGCCGAAGTTTCCGGACCTTCCTCTCCGCTCTTCGGCGGGTGGGGCGGGGCGATCGAGCTGCAAGGAGTCGACGACGACAACGACGTCGAGGACGACGGGGACGGTCGACGAAGGGGCGAGGACGTTCGTCGCGACCCCCGCTCGCGTCGCGCCGCCGTCGTGCGCGCTGGGCGAGGGGGGCGTACTTCGTCAGCGGTGGATGCGGGAATGAGTGTGATTTTGCGGGTTCTACGACCGTCTGCTTTGGTCGAGCTATTCGTTCGAGCGTCACCTTGATTGTTCCCAAGTTCCCAACACCGCCTCTATATGGTAGCTGTTCCATGGACGTCTCCGACGTGTGCTTTGGCAATCTACCGTATTCACAAAGGAGTGCCATCCAGTCTGTTTGTTTTCGTCTCTCATCCAACCCCCTGTCTCGAAGTAGGTATATTTGCTAATTTTTTTGGCGGTCTCCAGAAAAGTGCCAATTGTACGTATTAAAATTCAGCCGATAAATCATAGTCGACGCACCCTTGTCCGCAAACCCCCCGGCACCACAACAATCCGAGTGCATTCAGGTTTCATTGGGCGAAGCTCCGATTTTGGCCCTCTTTCAAATAGCACAAATTTTGTCAGCGGTCACTTAGTAAATCTCAAATACACATACAATTCAAATAAAAATGGTCCTGGCCATTTTATATATGCCCCCCCTAACCAGGTCCATAGGGACCAAAGATTATGCATCATTGCGAGGGCCCGTACATGACCCCAACTCATGCTACCAACAAACCAGTGAAATCAAGTGATAGGTGAGTTCATTAGGGACCCACTGATACATAGTTTGTATTCAGGTTCGGGTTTGGCGCCGAGAATGACACAATCGGAGTTGGCTCATTGGCCTCAATTGATGAAGAGCAAAAAAATTGGCTGAAAAATGGTATTTTTAAAACTTGTCGTCTTAATTATTATCTAACAATACTTGTCGCCCACAAGCCACCACCGTCTCTCTCTACCTAAAAATACTAACTACGTATCTAAATAAAATTTATCGTCGACAGGTTTTTGATCGAACGATCGATGGCCAGTGGATGTCATGGCCTCCCCCCATTGGCGCCCGCTGTCGGCCCCCAGCGGCTCCCAATGGATCCTGGCGTCCAACCAGCGCCACATTCCTCTAGCCAGAATGCCTTGTGACAATCTGGCGCGCCGTCATTGTCTGGCGGCAGTGGCTGTGGCAGACGCCAGACACCCGCGGCAGTCGCTCTCAACATGCTGTCGCGCGAGTTGGACCCATTGGGTCTGCAGATCCCTCGCGGACGTTGCAGCGGAGCGACGCCGAGGACGAAGGCACGGGCGCGACGACGGATGGATCGCCGTCTGCGTCCACGTCGAACGGGTAAAGTCCTTCGCCCCGAAGATCGACCACGTGGTCGCGGACGTCTTCGTCGGTCCGTCCGATTCGCCGAAGGTTCCGGACCTTCCCCTCCGTTCTCCGGCGAGTGGGGCGGGGCGATCGAGCTGGGAGGGGTCGACGACATCGGCGACGTCGAGGAGGACGGGGACGGTCGACGAACGAGCGGGGGCGTTCGTCCCGACCCCGGCTCGCGTCGCGCCGCCGTCGTGCGCGCTGGGCGAGGGGGGCGTACTTCGTCAGC
>JALLPA010000430.1:0-14849 GCA_036939895.1 Thalassiosira exigua
CTCGAAAACCAATATGGATCTTATTTTATTAATGAATAAGTACGACAGTGAGGCTTCCCTCAGGCTTCGATGTTGATCGAGTAACACTGGTTAATCAAGGGAGGATAATCAAGGTCAAATCTTTTTTGAATTCTTTGCTTACCTTTTTTGTTCTTGCAACCAGTGGAGGCCCCCACACATTAACTCTTCGGGCACATGCCCATTGAGACAGTTAACCATAATTAATTAGTGCAAGCAGCTGTTGTAGTCGTTACAACTGATATTTTGGAAGAAATTAAATAACAAGATATGTCCAACATGATTTGGGCCTAGCAAACACAAAGGAACAACATTAAAAGCTCTACCAAGGCCTTTGACAACCACTCTATTTTCACAAGTTGAGGATATTTGAGACTCACAAGAACTGTTCAATAGTATGTGGGCCTATACAACAGTTGGTGAATTTCATCCGAAATCATTCAAGGAAGTTGTTGATCACATTGGTCAATTGAATTGTCCAGGGAATTTCCAATCCTAAGGACCTTTCAAATACTGTGCGAACTTAGGCAGCAGCGGACGAATCTTTTCCAAAACTGTACAAGAAAGTTTCCGATCATTTTTTCGACTTGCAGTTTGGGCCATTCAAGCCACATAACCTTGCCGACATTGTGTGAGTATATTATGGGACACCAGACGAGTCTTGTCGTAAATTGATCAAGGAAGCTGCTAGCCATATTGTTCGACTCGATAGTTTGAAGCCATTCAATCCTCAGGAACTGGCCATGTAGGCCTGTGTCACAGCCAAGCATTCAAGCACCGTTCTCTTTCATAAACTGGCCGAGGCAACAATTTTAGAATGAGCATGGGTTCAATTTTCAAGCAGACAACATCTTATGGGCAGCTGCAACGAACTTAAGAAGTGCAACGTGTTTTTAAAGAAATGGCACCAATAGTCAGAGCCCTACTACCTCAACACAGTAGCCAATACCTTCCAAACCTTGCATGGTCATATGCAGTGGCAAATGTGCGATCTCCATTGCTATTCGACAATGACTTTACCAATGATTGTGACACCGGAAGAATTGCGCCAGCTTCACCAGTGGAGCCATGGTAAGTGAGGAGTGCAAGTCCAATATTTGACTGCCCCCATCACTTCAGGAAAAATGCTACGATGCATTTGATTCTAGGGATCCAAACCCATAGCATCTCGATGATGTAACTTTGGAATTGTTAGCAATTGGTCTCGCACTTGACGAAGAGATGCCCACCAAAAGTGGCTCCTGCATAGATGCACTGGTGGAAGTAAATGGAAACTAAATTGCTGTTGGGGTAGACAGGCCATCTCACTTTGTGAACCAGAGGCCAACGGGCAATACAATTCTGGAGCACAGACAAGTTACTATGGTAACTCGACAGGTGTCCAGTGATATCTGTACCATAAAACTGGAAGTAAGGCAGACTTAAGGAGGACAGAGGCAAAAAGAAAACAATATCTGCATTCTCTTTTGGGTTTGACTTAGATCACCATATTGTTTGTTTTGCAACCACTTCGTAGTTTATGAGGAAGTATCACAAGCATATCAAAGGGTGGTAAGCATCATTGAACATCTTACTTAACCGATTACACAACTTGTTCTGCGCCATTGTTCCATTGGTGTAGGTCACAAAACAAACAGATCACACAGGTTGGAACTTCCGAAGGCCATGATAGATCGTCGCGAGGAGGACAAAAAGATTGTCCGCGAAGGCTTGGCCCGAGCAACCCGAACATGGTGGGTTTCCGTGGGGGAAACCGCACTAAGTACGGGAGCTTTTTCCGCTCGTCCAAGGACTCAACGCCCTCCTCGCGACTCATCTGCTGCCACACAGCGCCGAAGAGGCACGCTCCTACCATGACAGAACCGCGACCGGGACATCCTCGTCATTCGCCTCCCTTTCAGGAATGGCATCCGAGGGGAATAGGGGGAGTTTATACGTGACGTCATTCGCACGAAGGACGGGGAAAGGTATGTGTATCTCTCCCACGAAATGTCCTTCGGCTTCAGTCTCTCCTCAAGACCCCTATCCCAACATGTCGAAATCCCATCGCAGATCCGCCAGTGGCGCCCTCCTCCGCACCCGCACGGCGCGACCCAAGGGAAATTCCCCCGGGCGAAACCTTAGAAGAGGCCGAGGAGCGCCGCGGCGGCGACCGAGGCCCCCGCGGCCCAGGCCGCCTCGACCGCCGCTCCCCCGGAGGACGCTCCAAGCGTCTGCGCGCGCGCGCTCGCCAGGTCCAGCTTGAGCTGCCGCAGTTCCTCCTTGAGGGGGTCGACGTCGTCGCGGAGGCTGTCCCCCTCGTAGAGGACGAAGTTCTGGCGGCGCGCGGAGATGACGCGGTCGCCCTGGCCGTACCCGGGGATGGTGTCTTGCGTCTCGAAGGTCCACTCCTGGTCGAGGTCTTGGCCCTCGTTGACCATGTCGATGCCCGCGAGGGCGAGGTTGCGGACGTCGTAGGGGACGGGGATGTGGCCGAAGCGGCTGCAGAGACCTGCGCGAGGGGACGGCGGCGACAATGGGAACCTTGTGAGCAACGCTAGTCATCCACACATCTCCCAAGATTACATCTTATGGAATAATTCCCGTCCGAGAGGCAAATCTGCTTCCAAGAGAGATTGTCTGACTCACCAATGTACAAGGGATCATAAAGAGAGCGGGCGAAGGCCTTGAGCAAGGTGCGGCTGGCGGGATTCTTGATGAAGGAGATGTCCTTGCGGATGTAGATGTAGGAGACGAGGGCGATGGGCCAGGTGTTGGGTCCGGGCTGTCGACGGGCGCGGAGGGGGGCACCAACGCGGGCAGCGACGCAATAGATGAGAGGAATGTCGAGCACAACCCAAGGCCGCTCCGCAATCGACAATGCGACGACGACGCTCGCTCGCTCACCTCGTTGTAATACGCCACTTGGGAGAAGTCCCCGTCCGCGGACGAGGGGACCTTGCTCAGGTCCTTCGCCGCGTCCTGGATGCCCTCGTCCCCCGCCTCCTTGCTCGTCAAGAAGAAGCCGTCGCCGTTCTTCACCCGGATCTCCGGGAGCAGCGATTGGTGTCCGTGGGCCACGTCGACGTAGCCGATCGCCCCCTCGTTCTCCTGGAGGCACCGCGACATGAGGCCGCTCCCGTCGCACGGGTACGTCGACGCGGGCCACTCGATCTCCTTCTTCCGCTTGTCGAGGGGCCACCCCTTGGGGTTCGCGTCGGTCTTGGGGCACTGATCGTAGAGGTAGTACGTGATGGAGTACGTCGAGCTCGAGCCCTTGACGCGCCGCCCGACGAAGATGGGATAGTTCTCCGCGACGTTGAGGCCGGGGTTCTCCGCGAGGATGTCGGGGTGGTCCCACGTCGTGATGTCGGCCTGGAAGATGCGCGAGAGGAGGCACGCGGTCATGTTCAGTCCCCGCTCGCCGGTGGGCACGCCGGGGATGGAGTGGAAGAAGCCCACGGCGCTCAGGACGAAGGGGAGCTGGACGAAGGACGCGCCCTTGTTTTCCCCGCCCCCGCCGAACTCGATCCAGTCCTCCCGCGAGATGGGGATGTCCCCCGCGCCGAAGTTGTTGTAAGGGATCAGGGTGTTCGTCGAGGTCCCGTTGACGTCGATGCCCTTGCCCAAGAACTCCTTCTGGCCCGTCCCGGATCCGACGGCGCGGTAGGTGAGGCGGGAGGGGAGCTTGATCTGCTCCTCGAGCTTGGCCATGATGTGCCAGAAGCACTTGGACGGGTTGGTGGTGCCGGAGCCATGGACGCCGAGGGGCTCCATGTCGTCGGTGGATTGGGCCGCGGCGAGGCGGACGCTGCCGGCGGGGCCGGAGCCGCCGCCGGAGAGGAGGAAGGCGGCCGAGGAGAGGCCGACGGTGCGGAAGTTCACCATGGTTGTGAACGGAGCCAGGATAGGAATACAACAAAATAATTATGTTATGGCTGCCGCCGTCCGCAGAGGCAGTGTTTGCGCGCTACGTATCATACTGGCGTCTCGTGGGCATGGGCATCGGCATTTCGGTGAACTTGATCAAGTAGTACATTAATTTTATTTTTCTCTGTTTGGTCGATAAAATATGTATTTTAATATAATAAAAGGTTAATTATTATTTATTTGAATGATTTTACATTGATATTTGTTTTTTACGTAACAACAGAATCTTGTTATAGGCCTGTGCCAATATTTTAAAAGACGTAATGGTTAAATACAAAATAAAGGGGCACATACTCCTATGTAAAACCGAGTTATAATATTGCATCTTCAGTCACTAATTATTCCATCAGATTCCATCGTGAAAAATCACATAGCCCTTATTTATCGGAGCGTATCTTTTGAGTGAACCGTCTGGCCATGGACCGTGGCATCAATATTCATCACGGCCGCACATTCAGGAGAAATCCTCAAGCTTCGTTTGATCGTGAGAGAGCGTCAACATTCGTACCACGACACGTACTTACCTAAAATCGTGCGCAGGTTCGTAATGCGTTCTTTTGCTCCAAAAGGCGACCATGAAATCGACGCCGGCGCCGGCCCCCTCGTCCTCGTCTCGCCGCCGAACCCACTCAGCGCGCCCCTTCGCCTCCCTCCTCGTCGCCCTCTCCCTTATCACGTCCTTGGCGGCGGCGACGGTCCCTTCGTTGCCCATGGCCCTCCTCCCCCGCCTGCGGCGCGCGGCGTTCGTCGGGCTCCGCGGCGGCAGCAACACCGACGCGAGGAGGAGGAGCGCGTCGTGCATCGCCGGCGCTCCCCTCCACAGGTCTATAATAGAGCCTCCGTCGAGCGCGAACCTTCCGTCGGCGTCGCTCCTTTCGTCGACCGTCCGCGGCCGGAGCGACGAGGCTTCTTCGCGTTCGGCGCCGAGGGGAGGCGCGCCTGCGGAGGCCGAGCGGCGACCGCCCGCCTCGTCGACCGAGGAACCGGCCGAGCCGATGTCGAACTACGAGCGCCTCGTGCGGAAGTTGTACCTGACCAACCTCTACAACCCCGTCAAGCTGGGGCTCGAGAACATGGGGCGGCTGCACGCCGCGCTGGGCGATCCCATGGACGACCCCTCCGTGTCCGTCGTCCACGTGGCGGGATCGAACGGCAAGGGCTCCGTCGCCCTCAAGGTCGCCCACACGCTGCAGGCGGCGGGGTACAAGGTGGGACTGTTCGTGTCTCCCCATATCTCGTCCTTTCGGGAGCGGGTGCAGATAAACGGCGTCCCGCTGACCGAGGGGCAGGTGGAGGAATACCTGCAGGAGATATACGACATATGCGACCGAGAGGAGATCCCCGCGACGTTCTTCGAGGTCGCCACCGCCCTGGCGTTCAACGCGTTCAAGAGGGAGAAATGCGACATCGTCGTGCTCGAGACCGGCTTGGGAGGACGCCTCGACGCCACCAACGTCATCAAAAGCCCGGCGCTTTCGATCATTACGAGCATAAGCCTGGAGCACACGCGAATATTGGGGGACACCGTCGAGAAAATCGCGCTGGAGAAGGGGGGCATCATCAAGGAGGGCTGCGACGTGTTGGTGGGGCCCAACGTACCGTTGGAAGTGATGATGCAATGCGCCGACGAGAAGAAAGCGTCGGAGGTGTACACCTGCGAGGACCTGCTGGGAGAAGACCGCAGCGGTGCTCCAGAGGGGGACTACTCCCACGTGGACTACGACGTCGAGAACTCCCGGATAGCCACCGCGGCGTTAATCCTGTTGCAATTCCAACTGGCGACCAGGGCGTTGCTGGAACCTGGAGTAGAGCCGAAGATCATCGATCCCGACCAGATCGCGAAGGGGGTGGAGATACGACCGCCGTGTCGGTTCGAGGAGATGGACGTCAGCAAAGGGCGCAAGATCGTGAGGGTGGTGCTCGACGTGGCGCACAACCCCCAGGCGATAATGTGCCTCGCGTCGAAGCTCCGATCCGGCTACCCGACCGCGCCGAACGTCCGGATCGTGGTGGGGATGAGCTCGGACAAGGACCTGAAGGCCTGCACGTTGCTCTTGCTCGACTGCGTCGCCGATCCGAGGAAGATCCACTTGGTCGAGGCCTCTCATCCCCGCGCGGCGTCGGTGCGGTCCATGCTGGACGCCAATCCCATGCTCGTGGATTCCCACTACGACGCCCCGGGTTCCGACGAAGTCAACGAGCACGGGCGCGACGTCTCGTCCGTGTCGACCCAAGTCCGTAAGGCGCTGGAGATGGCCGCGAAGAACGACGAATTGCTAGTGGTGTGCGGGAGCATCTTCATCATGGCGGATGCGCGAGAGGAGCTGGGGATCGAAGAGCCGCGGGACAGCAAAGTCATATCGGAGGTGGCGGGGGCGGGGTTGAGGAGCAGCCAGGAGAACTTCGGCGAGGTGAAGCGATAGATGCGTCGGTAGGTGCTGGCAAAGCCTTCAATTTGGAATGTGTAATAGGCGCGACCCAGCATTGACGGTCCCTCTAGCAACCTTGAGGCTTTGGTGGGCGGACGGCAGGAAGAAACCGAAGCCGGGATCAGAGAGATCCGAGACCTTTGCTCAGGAACTTCTCACCCAGTGACCTGATAGGGAGGAATGATCCCTGGCGTCCGTTCTTCGCAGCGCAGGTCCTCCGGGATCGGCATGCGATCGGTAGACCCCACGGCTTCGGCCGTTGTAAGACAGGCCACGAGGACGGTGGATAGAGGGGCCTCGTGTTATGTGGCGATTACTTTAGAGAGATGGATGTAACATCTGCACCCTCTCCTGTCTCCCTGGGCGCTGCTCTTGGCCTTGGCCCTCTTGCCCTTCTCTTAGTCTTGGTCTCCATTATTGGTCTTAGTCCTCTTCTTGGTCTTGGCCGTGTCTTGGTCTTGGGCACATCTTGGCATTTGGAGGGTGCATCAACACGCGGGATGGGGGAAGGATAACACAAAAAATCAGCATGGAAGTGAAGTAGAGTGGTATCAGGTATGTTATTGTTAATCATGCAAGGAGCCAGCTATTTACGAAGGAATGATAACGCCATAAAGGTGCGGGAGTGCCCGATTGCTGGCCGCGGCTCCATCTTATCCCCCGACGAGCGGCTCCATCCAAAGAGGCCGCCTTCGCCTGCACCAGCTTCCCGACGCAGCTAGCGCCATTCCCTACAGCGCCCACCCGTCCAAGGGGCACTCGCTCGTCTTGACTCGCTTCCTCCTCAGGGGAGACGGAGGACCCATCGCGTTGCGCCTCCTCCGGAGCAGGATTGTGGACCTCCGCGGGGGAGGAGCGTCAATGCGGGGGGCGGCGCCGGCGTCCTCAGGCGTCCGCAGGGTGGGAAGGTCGGGGATCAGGAGGGAGGGACTCCGGCTCGGAGACCGCGCGGGAGGATTGGCGGCGCGGGGGGTATCCTCTGCGGCGACCGGAGGACAGTACTGCGGCTTGGGTTGCGGGGGGGCGGGAGTCGCGAGGCACCGTCGAGCCGACGCCCGGGCGGCGGGAGTGGTGGGAGGAGACCGAAGGGGCGAGAAGGGAGGAAGGACGGGCTGGACGGCCGCCCCGTCCTGACTCGGATGCCGGAGGCCGACGGTCGGGTTGCGCTTCAGCGTCCACTTGCGCACCTCCCTCTTCGGCCCGCCCGAAGCGGGATCCTTCGCGGCATGGCGCTCGGGGGACGGGAACGGCGGGCCCCCGCCGACGTCTTTGGAGGGGGTCGTGTTCTCGGGCGTGTTCTCCTTGTCCTTGTCCCCGCGACGGAGGGACGCGACGACCTTGCGCGGGGGGCTCTGGAATCCGCCGCGAGCGGGTCCGCCGGCCGAGAGAAGGTTGCGATGGTGTGCGACGAGCTTCATCCCCGACATGTCTTGGGCTATTCCATCGACGCCTTGCTGCGAGGTCATGGCTGAGAAGAGGTGCAACGTTTGATGATAGGAGTTCGAGGCTGGGAAGATGTAGGTGGGCGAAGAGTGGCTCTGCATGATCGGTTTCGGCGTTCCAAGCCTGGAGACTATGAAGATCCTCAAAGGTAGTCGCTGCCACAGCAGCATGCAATGGCAATCATCGATGCATCCTTGTCGCCTTCAGTCTCCTGGGTGCACGAGCTGGGATTTTCATTTGAATTTGTTGCTTCACCGCGTCGGGTCGGTATCCTCAGCGTGACACGAGTCGCATCCTGTCCAAGCAAAGTCCGAGTCGCAACCAACACGCCAATTTCAAGAAGAAATACCTACTCCAACGTACCTCTACAGACTTTGTGGTATCCGCCGTGAGCATCCCACGCCACGCGACCAAAGATACCCGCTGCACCTTCGCTTCAGTCTCCACTAACTGGCATCACCCCAAAGAACAGACAAGTCTAAAGTCATGCTTCCAGCAAAGGGCGCAAGTCTTTGGGACTTGAGACTTGAGACATGAAACACGCATGAAATGTACTTGTCTGGGCTGGAGACACGAGCTGGAGATTGCTCGGACAAATCGAACTTGACCCAGGCACATCTCGAGGGCGGACTCCATAAAGAAGTGACGCAAAGAGTCGCTGTGCAGCATTTCGTGGTAGGCCTGCCTGCAAGAAACAGCGCGATGATTTGCGGTATCCTCAACGTTCCTCACCGCCGCCTTGAACTACGCGACGTGGAGCGCGGTATCCTCACAAAAAAAACTGACGCATGAAGTCCTGTGCAGCAATGGTTTGTCTGACCTGACTACAACACCAGTATCCTCAATTCATTCGCACCGCCTTGAACTTCGATGCATACGCTGTTGACAGCGCGACGTGGTACGATAGTGCGGTATCCCCAGAGTCCAGGGTGCAGAGCCCGGACCGAGCAGCACTGAAAAGGTTAACCCCCGAAAACAAAGGCCATTGCAGGACAGGCTCCCCTCCGTGAGGTATCCTCCCAACTTAACATCCACGCCCGTCGCACTCGGCCTTCAACGTCGACTTTGACTTGGATACTTCGCTGCGTTCTGCTCGAGGTAGAGCACACTGGCGCAACTCGAGGTCAAGGATGCCTCGACGAAGAGGTTAACCTCTGCCAGAACGCTCCATTGCAGGTATGTGTTCCTCCACGAAGAGGTTAACCTCTGCCAGAACGCACCATTGCAGGTCGGTGGAGAGAAACATCATCGGCTGTGCATTATCCGCGGATCCGATTGCCCACATCAGTTTCTCCATTCAATGCTGCTTTGATGATGCCATACATGAGCATCATGGCTGCGCATCATCCTCCCAATCCAGAGTCTGATGTTCATACGTTCGTCATGAAGATGAGTTTGGACCCGGGCCAGAGGGTGGCTCATCTTCTGCTCTCATAATTTTGCAATTCGCTCTGCAACAACTTGCCACAACTGATTCATCAACTGCATCGACCTTTTGCCACCATGCCATCCAACGGAACTGAACTTTGCTTCGGGCTGGTGCTTCTCTTGGAAGCGGCCGAGTACCACAATGCCAACATGGTCACCCCACCTTCTGACAAGAACAGGGCGGATACCCCGCGCGTAATGAAGCCCAAGCGCAAGCTCGATCCAATCTTGAGCGACCTACCCCGTCCGACGAAGCTCACCTACAAGCCGAAGCCTTCGTCTCTCCCTCCCAAGAAACGCATCAAGATTGACTCCAACGGCACCTGGGACTGCACGTGGCTCGACTCCGCCCGTTCTCCCCTGCGACCCATCCAATTCAGCCCCATCAAGAGGAGCAAGAAGTCCCACAAGTGCTCGGGAGGGAGCGGCCACCGCGTGTGGGAGCAATCGTACGATGTCGCGGGCGCCTTGAAGCGCCGATTCGATGCTTTCGCGCTCATCGAGGCATCTGAGCAGAAAGAGAACGTACCAGAATTGATCGAATGCCCCAAGAAAGATGACGTACCAGCGGCTAACGAAGACATCGAGACTTTCGTTCTGTACGACAAGAACGACGATGAGCACATCAATGCCCTTCACAACGTCGTCCGTCGCGACATCTGGGAAGGCTTCGTGGTCGACGCCAGCAAGGAGCTCCAGGCCGAGGAAGAGAACGACGAGCGCGCCGCGCGACGCAGTGGTCGCCTCGCGAGGTACGAGGGGACCATCGGGTTCCGCTGTCGGTTCTGCAAGCACGCCTCGCCCGGCAAGCGCGCGGAGCGGGCGGCCGTCTACCCTCGCTCCCTCGAGCGGATCTACCTCGCTAATATCAGGTTTCAGCGTGAGCACGTGGCGCAGTGCGCGCACATCCCCGACGAGATCAAGCAGGAGTACGCGAGGCTCAAGAGCGCCGAGGGGGTCTCCCGCGGGAGGAAACAGTACTGGGTGTCGAGCGCCCTCCGCAGAGGCTTGCGCAATGGAGAGAACGGCATCGTTTTCTCCGAAGGGACCAAAAAATGAAATTGGACTCCGGTCAAGCATTAGCGTGCATGCAGATAAAGAAACCGATTGGATCTTTTGGAATGGATTCAAGTATCAAACGCTTCGTTGTCATGAATTAGATTCCTGACTCAACGGGTGCCTTTTGTGATCAAGTAGTGACCATGCAAGTTGTAGTAAAAATCTCATTGATGGTACTCTTGTTGTCATTGCTAGCAAGTAGTACCCTTGTTGGCATTGCCGTTGGAGTAGGTAGAGCCACTGCTATTGTGAGCGTCGTTTGTAGTGGTGTAGTTTGGCCAAGGTGTCTCTCAACGGCACATGAATGGCTCGTCCTCGACTGACGCCATTGCGTAGGGTAGGCTTGGGGATCTTTTAGGTTTTCACTTCGCGCTTTAACTTCTTGCTTCTATTATTGCGCCAGCAAGTCGCAAGCGCACGTTTAATTGAGCGTATGTGATTCCCGTCCACGCTAATTGGACACAGAAGTTTTGACATGACTGAATGTGACCATGAGTTGTGAGCGTTTTCACTCACGCCTCAGACGTTCACATCAGCGTGGACAGCGTTCACGCTGGAGTTCGGCCGACGCAGGAGTGAAATTGAGCTTCACGCCGAGATCACATTTGCTTCGCACTTGCAACACGCTTGCAATACCCGCTTGGAGTTTGCTTCTCCCACAAGCATTCTATCCCAACCATCATTGCACATCCTTTGTAAGAAATAATTGCTGTTCTTTCATCGTGCGACGTGCTTCCATTCGACTTCGAGTCCTCCTCGTCCGCCACCATGATGACCTACTCAAGATCATTCGAAGAAGAAGAGGAAGACAGCATCAGTGCGCTGCCGCCAATGCGACCTTGCTCAACAGTGACAAAGGGAAGGTGGAATCGAACCGTGAAGGCCTCCCACCGTCGAGTTTCGTTCCACGGTGACGACGAAGCTACCGTTTTCAGCGCGATGTCCCTTGGCGGCTACGGAGGAGACCAGTCTGCCTTCACTTTGGGGGATAACGCTGTCGACGATAGAACCGTTGCAAGCAACGCAACGTCTTTCGGAAGCACGTACATCAGCCAGCGTCGCAACGACGACGAAACGGTCGACAGTAGGAGCCTTTACAGCTACAACGATAACGAAACGATCGACAGCAAGAGTCTTTACAGCTGCATTGAGAACAAAACGATCGACGAAACGATCGACAGTAGGAGTGTTTACAGCTCATACAACAGTGACAGCGAAACAATCGACAGCAGGACCCTGTTTAACTTGCACAAATACGGACCTGCAATGAAGAAAGAGAACACCAAAAAAGAGGAGGAAACAACCTCCAGCAATCGCTTCTGTCTTTTGATTGAAGACATTTTGGGCGAAGACGGGATGTGGGAGGACACAGTGAAGTCTTTCAGCCAGATTCTGCATGCATTCGTCCTCTCGCCAGACGATATTGATGGAATGGCAGACGCCCTCCAAGAGGCTCGTGATGACATGCTCGATCACAGTCAGAAGAGGCGCTAGCATGCGGAGAAGATGAGGATGCGCAAGTTCGAGTCTTGGCGTTGATGGAGGTTGAAAGCAAGTGTGCATTTGAAAGTGAGAAGATCTATGTACAGACGTGTTTCAGAAGTTTGATTCGTAGCAAGGGAGTGATATTTAGATCACAATCAGGTAGAGGCGGGAGTCAGCAGTGGCTCACCAGGAGAGGTAAAATATAACTATTATGCTCAACACAGGTTCTAGACTTGTTTGCTAAAAGGTTGCCGCTCGGCCATGGGCCCAGGGCGACCTACTAAACTCAATTGATAAAGAGACAAAAGTCAAATTATGAGATATCAGAGGCTCTCTTCTTGCCTAACTTCTTTTCGCACCTAAACTAGTAGGTACAGACATGTTATGTACCCACACTTGGAACACTCCCATCGAGCATGATGTGGATAGGTACCACATGGAGATACCATAGGAAAATACCCTCTTTATCATGGACCCAGCTTGAATTTCAAACTCCCCAAAACATTTCAAATGTTTCATGCTTAATAGAATAAAAATAACTGCACTGGCTGGGGTGCAACATCCTCCGTGCCAGAGGTAGAGGTTCGGTCTCCCCAACTTGGGCTGCATCCCAGTCCTCTACTCTCAAAGTTACATCTTCTTCACTTCTGCCCCCTCCTCTCCCAACTAGCAGATGAAGCGCCAGCACTTCTCCCCTGAAGCCAGGGCCTTCGTTCGGAGATCAGCTACATTCAAATGCATATTGATATATGCCGTCAGCCACTCCCTTCAGGTGCAGCCCTCACAAACGAAGTGATATGCACTCACATCTGTTTTCTTCTTGAGTGTCAAGGCAGAGTTCATTTTATAGACAGCCTATACCAGACACAGACCCGTCATATTCGTTGTTGGAATTGGGCTGATGGTGTTTGCGGACACGAACTGGTTATCACTAAAAACAAACTCAGGCTAATCAACCCCAATGTCCATCATCTTGAGCTTGAAAAACAGACCACGGATGCACTCCGTTGCCTTTTCATCGCACAAAATTTACCCCCAAAAGTGCTGTTTTTGCAGCTACCTTGCTGTTTCGAAGACTGGTATATGGGAGTGTTGCAGAGAAAAAAAAACAACAAACCCAGTACGTGAGCACCTTGTGACTTGGCAGCCAGCCAAGTTGCTGTCCACATACACATGTATGGCCATGTCCTTGCCCATCAGGTCAGTCATATATTTGGATGGAGCTCCTCCTTTAGCTCCTCACATCCATATTGTTAGAGGGGGGGTCAAACACCATCTCTGAATTGTGATGTTTATTGAAACGCAATAAATATTACAAAGGCATCACCTTCAAATGACTCTGCTTGGACATAGCAAGGTGAGACGACTTGACTGATATCCCGACGTATATGTTAGCTTTTACTCGGTTCTACGATCCACAGTAGAACTCCTATATCAAGGAGTGAAATGAAGTATGTTGTCTCGTTGCCTTCGAAGACTGGGGAGATATCAAGTCATGACATGTAGTTGCTCGAAATTGGAGTTGCCACATTGTGGACCAGCCTCTCACCTTTTTTCTCAAAAAGTAAGTATCAATGATTTTTACAGCCTACTGGACGTACTGAGTGGAGCCAAATGCCCACGCCTCCATGGCATTGCTTCACTTTATGCAATTTGATTCCCAAGTATTGTGATTTAATTTCTATTGATTTCTCTTTAAGAATAAAATAATGTCTTATCTCCTTTGCAAAGTACATCGTTGGCACTGTCAGAGACTGTCAGAGATCACAAGGACATGATCGATACATGAGTGCATACTCATAGTACTCCTCCCCTGTATCTTTGCGCTTTGGCTTTTGGTGCAAAATGCTTGGATCAGCACGTAACAATATGAAGCCAAGCTCATCTTTACAACTTCGCATTTAGTGACTTTTACACCATAGTAGAAGATGAGACTGATCAAGGCTCACTGTTTCTCGGGCAGAAATTCAGGGCTGCAGACTATATACTGATTCTTTGAGGTTGAACATGGAGGTAAACGTTGTGAATGTCAGCTGCCTTGATCCCATCTCATATAGGGCAGTGTAGATCATAGAAAACCCAATGCTTACACATGAGATGGCCCCCCAGCATGTCTTGGGGTTTCGTGGGAAGGAATGCAATTCACAAAAAATCATTTTGACGTAAAAAACTAAGTGTCCTGACAGCTAGTCCCGGGACTGGAGGTGGCTCCGTACCTTCCTGAAGCACAGCTCAAACACAATCTCTACGTTTTTCATCTCCTTTTGATTTGCATTGTACCAATTAGGGAAACCTAGCTCATTGTTGATATGCACTGTGACATTGTACGAGTTTATGACTCCAATCCCATACTTGTGTGAAGTGTGAACGCTTGTACACGTGAGAGTTGACCTCTGAAATGATAGCATCCTTCATTTGCAGGGTTTATGGTACTCGTTGTGCAAAGGATGGTCCGTTAGCAATACCACTGATCATGGCATTATCAGCTACTTAGACAGTGTTTGATTCATTGAGGAGGTGCATATCCGTCCATTGGTGCAAGTCATCTTACCATTTGATGAGAATCTGCCATCCAGCAGTAGTATGTCATAGATATTTCTGATCTAGCTTCGAGGTGATGTACTTATCACCCTTCTTCACGACATTTCCACTTGACTTGTGGCCTCCAATCGCTTTAATCTCAGTGTGTCTATAGTCGACAGGATCTGAATCAATGCATATATTTTCTGCAATGATATCCGCCGTGTATTCTTTGACTTGTCATCTAAAAATTCAAACACCTACTAGACGAAGAGGAGTTTTTTGTGACCAATTGTCATCCAATGCCCCCGATCCTGCTTACTGTCTCCAATGATGCTCTTGTGTATGACTTTAGTCAATTCAGTTGTCTCTCCTTCAGGGGAAAGCATTTCGATGTCGGAATTAATGAGCACATCACATAGCAACTGTTCCTGCATTAGTGGTTTGGAAGTGGCATGTATAAAGTCAGGCTCGTGACAGTTGAGGGGCTAGTCCTTGTAGCTCAAAGTCTGCCCTGATACCCTGGGGATTGGACTCGAGCCCAATGCCATCTTTGTT
>JALLPA010000431.1:0-15302 GCA_036939895.1 Thalassiosira exigua
CCGCACGGTGACCTTCGGGCGCGTCAAAAAATTGTTGATGCATAACACTCCAAACCCAAACATACGGTAGACAAACGACAAACGACGACGGATCATGGCGTCCGGCAACCCCCCCGGCCAGCAGCGGCAGCGCCAGCAAGCCGTCGTCCGCCCCCCCGCCGGGGGCGGCGGGGGAGGAGCGAGCGCGGGCGGCCTCGGCCGGTCGGCCCCCATCCGCACCCTCCCCGCCGGCGCCGGCGGCCCGTCGTCGTCCTCGTCGTCCCCGGCCGTCGGACCCGGATCGGGAGTCGGCGTCGCCCGGGGCGTCGTGTCCACTCCCCCCCTGGTGAAGTCCAAGCTGTCCTTGACCCCCGGCCGAGGAGGCGGGGGAGGGATGGTCGGAGGAAGGGCCGCGGGAATGTCGGGAGGAGGGCGCGACGGCAACGCCGTCGTCGGTCCCGCGGCGTCGGCCACCGGTCGGTCCGCGCGGGCCACCGCCGCCTCCGCCTCCGGCCCCGGTCCCTCCTCGGGCGCGGTAGCGGGCGCGGCGTACGCCACGGGGAAGCTCTCGCCGTCCAACCCCCGGGGGAAGGACCGGCGGCAGCAGCAGCGGCAGCCGCCCGCTCGTCCGGCCGCTCCGTCGCAGCCGTTTTCGCAACCTTACGCGCAGCCCCCCCCTCCGCCTCCTCCGCCGGCGCCGGCGGCGTACTACGACCAGTACGACCCGCTCTCCGCCGCCGCCGCCGCCGCTTCGGTCGCGCCGCCGCCGCCCCTCGCCGACGCCGGGAGCGTCGACAGCGATCCCATCTCCCGGTCGCGGATGGACTCCCTCGGCGACGACCCCCGGGCGGCCCCGTCGCACGTCGCGCCTGCCCTCGGCCTCCCGCCGTCGCCGTACGCAGCCCCGACGGACCATCCGCTGAGCGGCGCGGCCGTCCCTCCCGCCGAGCAGCGGATCCACCGCGCCGACGCTCGCCCCGTCCGCTCGGCCCACCAGCCGCAGCCGCACCACCCCCTGGCGGGACCGCCTCCGCCTCCCCCTCCCGTCGGGGCGGGGGGAGCGCCCGCCGCGTCGCCGACTCAGCCCTTGGCGACCCCCTACCGCCTCCCCCCTCCGTCGTCGCACGCCGCGCCCCCGCCCCCTCCTCCTCCTCCCGCGGCGGCGCGCGGGACCGCCCGTCCCGCCACGCCCGACGAGGAGGTCGACGCCTTCCTCCGCGGCGAGGGGTCCGGCGAGGGAAGGGAAGGCGCAAACGAGGGCGGGACCCTCCGCCGGCTCCGCCCCTCCCCCCTGCCGGCGTCCCAGTCCCCCCTCCTCCAGGCGAAGACCCTCGCGTCCCGGAGGGCGTGGGGGGACGTCGTCCGGGTCGCGGGCGACGCCCTGTCGGGACAGCGCGGGAGCGCGGGGTTGCACCGCTGCTGCCACGCCGAGCTGGTCCACGCGGCCGGGGGCGCAGGCGGCGCGGGGGGCGGAGAGGACGACCCGGGATCGAATGCGGGAGGGGGCGCGGGAGCGCCCGACCCGGCCTCGGTAACGAGCGGGAAGGAGCACCTCGACCGGCTGCGGCGGGAGACGTCCGAGCTCATCGCGCTCGAGATGACGGCGCTGCTGAAGCTGCGGAGGTACGCCGACCTGGGGCGGGAGTGCGCGCGTCTGGGGTTGGTCCCGCGCCCCCGGGGAGAGCGAGGCGACGCGCGGGGGGGAGGCGGCGCCGCCCCTCCGGCCTCGGCGCCCGCCCTCGCGTCTCCCGCGGCGTCGCCGACCAGCACCGTCGGCACCGCGGAGACGTCGGTGGACCTGCTGTCGTCGTCTCCCGTGGCCGCCGCCGGCGCCGAGCGTCCCGCGGAAGCCGACGACGCGGACCCCCTCCCCTCGTGGGTGCCCTTCGGCCTCCGCCTCCTCGCGGCGCACCAGTTGCAATACAACGAGGGGCCGGGCAGAGCGATCGACGTCCTGTACGAACTGAGGGAGCGCGTCGCGGGAGGATCGGCAGGGCGACAGGATGAAGCGGTCGATTCCGCGTCGGGCGAAGAACCAGACATGACCATCTGGCGCCCCGCCGTCGACAACGCCCTCGCCAACGCCTTCGTCCGGAAGCGGGAGTGGCGCCTGGCCCTGCGGAGCCTGGACGACCTCCTGGCTGGGATCGACGAGGGGTTCGGCGTCAATCGAGAGGTGGACTTCTGGTGCGCCGAGCTCGGCGAAGAGGACGCAGATGCCGGAACCCGCGCCACGATGCGCCGGGCGGTCGCCGCCGCGGCCCGCGTCGAGCTCCGCTCTCGCCAGCTCCTGATCTTGCTCCAGTCGGGAGCCCTGCCCGCAGCCGAGGCCGTCCAGGACGAAGTCCGACGCAGCGCCGCCGAGGTCGAATCCCTCCTCGATGGCGGGGAGGGAACCGCCCTCCTCGCCCGGCTTTCAGAGATGTCGAATCTAGTCCGACAGGTCCCGATCCGACAGATCGTCAACGAGGGACTCCTGCGCTTCGCGCGGCGCGAGTACGCCGCTGCGGCCGAGCGGTTCCGCGATGCCCTGGCGCGACAGCGGCAGTCGGACCGCACGTCAGTGGCGGCGACGGTGACCCCCCTCGCGGCCAGTCCCAACGGCTGCCCATCGTGGAAGGAACTCTCCTCCCCCACCCTCGGGTTCGACGCCAACCGATCCCTCACCGCCGAGATCCTGAATGACCTCTCCCTCTGCCTGCTGTACGGGGGGGGCATGCGATCGGCTGTGCGAGAGCTGGAAGGGCTGGTAAGGGAGGACCCGTGCGAGTACCTCGGGGAGGGACTGGCGTTCAACCTGTGCACGTTGTACGAGCTGAGCTCGGAGGGGGAGGAGTGCGCGAGGAGGAAGCGGCTGCTGCAGCGCGTCGCGAAACGGTTTTACCTCCACGACGTGGGATCTGAGGCGTTCCGGCTGGGATAAGCAAACTTTGGACCTTGGTTCAGGTCGTTCTTTTGGATGGCCCTGGCTCTACTGGATGGCAACGCTGCATCCAGACATGTCTTTTTTCGCAATTTCTATCAAATCGTCAATACACTGCTTGATGAATGTGCTTTATGTGAAGGAGGTAAATCTTTTCTTCCGAGGAGTCCAGTAGAATTTGCAACACAGCAACAAGCAATGAATTAATGGCACCGGTGGCGTTAAAATAGTATCGTATCATAAGTTGTAGTGGTTCAATTATTCTTCATTGGAGGGAAGTAAAAAAACATGTGTTAGGGTTCTAAACATATGGCCTCATCTTCTAACACAGACCTATGGATATAAGATACTCCTTTTATTTCATGCAAGTAAGAAGTTGGTTCGGACCGAAAACCCATGGCCTAGTCGTCTCTCGTGTACTTCAGCTTTGTCCGTTTTGCTCAATATTTTCCATTCAGGACCATTTCGTCTGAGGGGAAGGTTTGGATCAAATGAGTCAGCATGATTATTGAGAAATGAAAGCATGCGTTCCTCGTCGTTCATTTTCGCTTGCGTATCAATGAGGAGTTTAGATTCTGTGGCTCTCAGATTGCGTCTGCCATCACCTTCAACTTTTTGTACATAAATCTCCTCCAAGATAACAAAGTTGAGCCATCCAGGGTGCATGTTATTGACATGCCGGCGAGTATAGTCCATGCAATCATTCTTGTCTTCATTGTCGAAATCCTCATCTCTGTGCTGAAGACCAAGACCATGACCCAACTCATGACATAGAGTATACTGCTGCTCCATCCAAGTCATTCGATTGAAATGCCAATCATTAAGCCGAACAACAGACGCGACGATTTCGCCCTCGTACAGAAAATGTTGATTGGCACCTTTCCAACCAGTGTCTCCAAAGTTTTTGTTGCACACCTTCATTGTCCATGGTGCTGCGCCACACTCTGGATCGTGTATCGTCATATTTCGTGTGGATAAGGCTATAGCTCCACTTTGGTTCCAATCTAGGACTGCTGATGCCAAAGAGCTATTCCAAAGATCATTTTGAAGGTTGTTCAAGACCACAATGTTCAGCCCCGATTGATGACCCCTCACTCTCCATTTGCCTTGCTTCGCTACCAAATCTCGAAGGATGTTTGCCTGAACTGCCTCGGGATTTCTTTCGAGCATCATAGATTGACTGGTATCTTGGGAAAGGCCCAACACTTTACCTGGGATCAGACGTAAATGTCAACACATGAAAAGGTAAAACATTTGTCATTAATGAGATCAGGGATACATACCGGCTTGCAATCTCCTCACAGACGAAGTTCTAGACGATCGACGACTATCTGGGGCGTTCATTTTGCGAGCACCAGCCCACCAGACGTGTGTCGAATGCAAGATCGTTGCCATAAAGAGTATTTTCAGAAGGATCATTTTCAAAAAAATCCCATACGTTCACTGAGTAGTTCACCCCAACACAAACGAGAAATGATGCCATTTGAGAGACTACGATGCAAGAGTCAGACCTGAAGGGGATCATCCCTTTACGATACTCCTGACGGTGGCACCCGAGCATATTATGAGAGGACATGAGTTCGCGTGGGACAGGCGGGGAAGGGCCAAAAGTGTGTTTATTTGCACAGTCATAACGCGCCGCATAGTTGAGTAACGACAGCGAGCAATAACCACATGTGAGTTCTTACCTCTTGTTGCGGAGGGGAGGCAGAGTAGAGGTGGGGAACTACGTTTTATGGAATGTCCACTCCTAACACTCGCAGGTAATAGTAATCACGTACTTACGTATTTAACCAACGTAAAATAAATTGCCCATATTGATTCCCAAATAAGTCAGAATCCAACGCACGTTAATAGATCCGGTGGCTGATATTATTATTCAGTTCCTACATTGAAAATTTAAAGCATCAGTAATGCGTTGAGTTTGGCGACTACTGACTAGTCTCCGTTGAAAACAACTTCTGATATGATGTACGAGTATCTCTAGGTACTTATGGTATCGTACCTACTTGGAGGCTCAGCCCGCCAAGGCCCAGTGCTGGATCCGGGATGAGGACCGGACTGCCTCTTGACACCAGCACAGAGGCGCCATCCCAGAGGGAAAGCGGACCCTAGGGGATGGGACGGTAGTTCGGGGAATCACTGTGTACAACATCCCGGTTGGCAGCCAGTAGTAAGGTGGCCGATCCGTGGATGCGGGATTATATCCAGCACACGTCTCTTGTGCCATGCGGCCGTGGAACTCTCAGTTCGGCATCGTCCCGGACCTGCACGCTCTCAACTTCCCCACAGGAAGGCAGAGGGTCAATGACGGCGGAGCAACCTTGTCCACTAAAGCCTTCTTCGGGATCAAAAAGATGACGGCGTGCAAGACGTGGTACAATCACAACGACACCGAGACTAGCCCAACGGAGAGGAGGGCCCGGAGCGTCCGGACGGAGTATCTGCGAAAGTTCCGCCGGCTTGACCGAGAGTTTGCACCGGATGCCGTGCGAGGGGGAGAGAATGTGATTGGACCTTTTGAGGAGGCACAACGACGCTTCTACAAGGGCCAGGTCATCCCTCTTGTTGCGGGAGCATTATTTGGAGAGATAAGAAAAGATTTTGAGAAAGTCATCAACGTGCTCGCAGATGCAGCGGCAGCGAGTGATAACGGGATGACTGTGTCACCTCTGCGCAACCTAGACAGAAAGGGAGGAGCGTGAGTGATTATGCGGCAGCAGTTCCCACGGGCACTGGGCGTTATGATTGCCACAGGAAACGGCAACTTGAAACTGGCGAGGATGCAATACGTCTGTGCCACGGAACACGAGGCAGCAGAGTTCTGCAACGCCAACCACAGTGAACGTGGTTGGAAGGGAGGGTAACCAGGGGGGAACAGATGGTTCTTGGCGAACATTGCTGACGGGTATGAAACTCACCAGTAATTTGTCGACGAAAGGGAGCACGGCACTTTTTAGAAGGTGCCGTATGACCCATTTATTGAAGCTTTGTACAACCAGTGATTGCATAGTCCATTTCAAAATCTAAAGCGAGACAAAGGACGGACCGGCCATGTTTCGTTTGCGCAAGCTTCGATCGAGAACGAAGTGGAAGTTTCGATCAAGAACGAAGTGGTGATGATAAAATCTTGGGAAATCAGGAAGTCGTGATTCCTGAAGCTGAAGGGTAAAAATATTTTTCTTGGCTATTAAACTAGATAGCCATATTTCTTAGTTTTTTATTAATAAAAACATTGTTTCCCTCAGCTTCAATTCAGTCTCTTAGGTTGGAAAATCATCAGCAGGTTGTTCAATGACATGCGGCCACTTTGTCCATCCGGTGGTTTCAAGTGAAGCCCAGGATGATGAAGTCCAATATGGAGCCACAGCTGAAGAGTTGAGTTGAAACTTGAGTTGAGTTTTTATTCTTTACCTCTAAGGGTTTATATACCCATCAATTACGACATTAAGATCATTGAGGCTGGGTCCCATAAAAAATGTAGTGCTAAGATATTCACCAAAAACCAGATAGGATGCTAACATGCAAAGAAGGGACAGACGAATCAGACCGTGGCAAAGCCGACATATCACACATCCATCTGTGGTTTGATGTCTCTCCCAGCCATTTTTGGGATTTTCCAACTCGGACCAGAGTGCTCTCAAGCAACTTTAGTTGTGGAGAGACAATGCTTCGTTTATTGCCCCCTATGAACCGGCTGTCGCTCCTTCATCAATTTGGTCCGGGGGTGGGGGGGGGGTTGTTTCTTTTGCGTTTATTGGTTTCAATTGTAGTAGAGACGGTGCTCGCAGGCAATCTGCCACATCCACGCATTCATTGTTTTTTCTCCTCGTTTTCCCTGCCAGTCAATTGCTCAACAAGCCAAATCGTTGCGAAGACACACGGGGTTCATCACCAACCCCCCCTCCGCAATATATTCCCCCCCTATATTTGACTCAAGGGAGGGATAATAGTGAACGAGGTTGTCCCCAGGTCTCGAGAATGGGGTGTGAGGTTCACCACCAATCCCTCGCATCTCAAGAGGTCCCGGAGACTATCCAGTAAGAGGCGAAAGAACCTGGATATCTCAGGGGGTAGTGGGATTCACAAGATCTCTGGGCGAGATCGTGATTTTTTAATCCAAACACCTATGTACGTATCTTGATACACTTCCGATTCTCATCCACGTGCAATTCGCGCATACTACGGAACAAGTTAAAATGATATGCAATTAGTCCTAGCGTATTTTTATTGATTCCAATGTATCTAGCCAAAAAGTGTACAAACAATACTGATTGAAAAAGGTTATGGATGGCGACGGCGACGACGACGACGATCCCAATTGACGGCTGACCTACTGAAAGGGTGCTTCAGGCAGGATACCCAACCTATTGAACTTTGTGTTGCCTCGTCAAACACACCCTCCTTGCTGTGTGACATACGTACCTATGTAAAAGGGATCAGTGGCTGAGTTGGCAAGACCGCTTGTGTGGTTCAAATAGGGATTGCGTCTCCAATAGAAGAAAGGCAATATCTTGTTGCTGAAACTTTTCAAATTCAAACTGCACATACGATCTTGAACAGTACCAATATTTTTATTTAGCTACTAAATCTAAAACGGGATAGATGGAATGGCCCGAGGCAGGTATCCCGCCTCTTGACTACCAAAAATAATTTTGGGTGATCAAGAGGCGCTATGCCCGCCTCCAGGAGTAGGAAACTCGCCTCATTACCGTCAAAGAAATTAGGCTATGAGAAATTCACGAAGCGGGACGGGATGACCAAATCGGGACCTTACAATATCTATAGGTCGTGGGTGATATTGGGGGGAGCCACATACGAAGTTGCCCTGTGCACCTTGGCGTAACAAGGCAACCCTGTCACGGACAGGTGCCAAATCTTAAATTTGTCGCTGATTTATTGCTAGATAAATAGACGTCTTTTTTCATTGAAGAGATTGAAGGTCTCTTCTGCAAAGATCCATTTCTATTGGGGGGCACCAAGGAGTGTTGGTATGTTCAATCTGCTATTGACACTAGATTCAGATAGACCTTGGAGAGGGCTGGGCCGGCTCCCTCCATGTCCCTGTTGTCGGAGCCCTCAAGATACTGGCCTTTGTGGGCTTCCTCAAGCTTGGCATCATGAAGGACTCTGTCAATGGCGCCGTGCCGGGCGAGTTCATTGGTGACTTCCGCAACGGCGTCTTTGACTTTGGCTGGGATACCTTCAAGAAGGAGACCAAGCTCTCCAAGGGTGGCATCGAGCTCAACAACGGCCACACGGCCATGATGGGCATCCTTGGCCTTGTGGTCCATGAGCAGCTCGGAAGCTGTGTTCCCATTGTGGGCGAGCTCTGAGCAATCAGGCTATGCTTTATCCAATGACAAGTTTTACCCGAGTGCAGGACTTATGTAGTTCGCCCCTGGACGCTCTTTGGCTGTTTACCAAGAGTCAGATGTCACACAGATGAGGATTATCAAGTTCTTGAAAGATCATCTGGGTTGCTTCTAGACTCTTCATTTGAGATGAATCCTTTTGTAGATTAATAACTCTGACTTAAAAAGTCAATTTCCATCACAAATATCATCTGCGCTGAGTGTGTTGCAATAATTGGTTGCGTATTTTCTACTTGTTCACAGCGAGGCAAGAGCTAATTCTAGCAGCTTGGCATCCAGACTTGCTAGTATTGCAACGTCAAAAGTTTTTTCAAGCCAGCCATGATTCTTATTTTGCAATCACCGTGCCTCTCAATACAATACGACCTCCAATGCTGATCGGAACAACTCGTAATCAATTTACATTTAGGTTGCGGTGCTCAAAAAAAGATAATCCTAGTCAACAAAATCTCCGCCTCATGTGCGTCAGTCAAAACCATACTTACCTTAAACAGAGCCTGAGTCGGATCAAATATTGGCTTGGGCAAGCAGAGGAGCTGGTCTGTTCACAAATGAAATACTCCAGACTGCACGTGATCCTGCTTCACTTAGGTAGTGCTCAGTGCTAAGTCTGTTTATAATTTTTGACCTGGTTTGGTGGCGCTTGCGCCTCATGCTGCCCATTTTCCACCCCCCCATCAACCCATCTCCGCCTCTCTAGATATGGCTGGAGCATCTATCATCGCTTCGTCTCCAGCACCTACTTATCCGAGGGGGCATGATGCTTCTGGAGTGCGACGTGGTAAAAACTTGTACTACGATATGCGCATACATTCCTTCCCAAACACATCTACTAATTTTACCATAGAATGTACAAGTATCAAGCAGTGGCATGAATTGCTACCCGGGACAGTCACGAATAAGATCCTCTGTGTCTATTGAACAAAATCAAGAGGCAGGTTGATCTGTCCATTTGCTTAATCACGTTGCTGGCGCAGGGTGGAGAATCAGTGGATGATGTTCATATTTGCATTTGGGATGTGGTGCAGGTATTTACGAGGTACCCTTAGTGGATCTGATTCATAGATCGCGTGGTGTGACAATCATCTCTCTTCGCCTATTGGCTTTGATCTTGTGTAGTAACTGTTCTAATACTTTTAACAAAGTATTGACGTCCACGTGACGTCACACTGTTAAACTACTTTTTGAAACCTCGGGGCATCACTTCAGCTTGCTGAACATGTTCCCACGGATGGTCGAAGCATTTCACTAGCCGCTACGATCCGTCCACCCCTTTCACCACCAACCCTACCTTCACCCCGTACAACACCCCAATTTCATCTGCTGGGCTGGGAATAATACTAATAAAGATTTGGTTCTCGTGATTTAATTCCGGGACTCAAAGGTCAAGCATGTGCATACCTGAACCATGCGAATGGGGATGAATTGATAGGAGGTGGGTCTTGATAATAGCGCTGTCTATTTTTTGCTTGGGGATTGATTCTCAGAAAATACTCCGCGTCATGAGAAGAAAAGCACAATCTTTAGGTTGACTCTGCTGTCTTCATAACCGGCTGTTTATCATCTCTGCATCACCAGAAGTGAGATAAAACGTCTGATCCTTGGGGTTCCGCACTGACATGTATACATCGCACTCAGGCATATATCATATGAGCTACCTTTCAGTGGCAGGGAGATTCCTTCTGGGCGTGCGTTCTAAAAAAATGAATCGTTGTGTGTTGCTTCAACAACAACTTTTGAAGCCAAGTGCCATCTTTTTAGGCCCCTCCCTCGCGTGTAGTTTGGTAGGTCTGGACCTTGCCAGTGAAATTCGCCCCAGGAGAAGCTGATGACAGCGTTGGAACTCGAGAAACATATCTCACTCTCTCTATCATGACTTACCGGCGGGGCATTGACCAGTATCAACTCATGCACTGTCTTCTCCCGCAATGCAACAGATAGACTCGAGTAAGAACCACACCTTCCCGTCCCTCCCAAGGGTGCTGCGCACCTGCCCCTCGCACACAGATCCCGGCGCGGTCGCCTCCCTCAGCGTCGCGAGGGCCTCCTCGCACCCCTCCCGCCTCCCTTTTGCAAAATCTCTGACCCTTACTCCTAGGATTCTCTCAGCAGTCGCCCCCAGGCAGAGCACGTCCATCTCCGCGGACGCGTCCCGCACGCGCAGAGCGAAGCGAAACGCGATCGTGCCGTCCCGATTTGTCGCGCACAGCGCCCGCATCGCGTCGACGCCCGACGACGCGGCGAGGTCGCACGGGGGCACCGTGCGGGCGACCTCGAATTGCACCGCGAACGACGCTGGAGGCGGGGCGTGGAGGCACGCCTCGATCGTGGACAGCCCGCGCCCTTCTTTCGCAGCGGTGCCGCCGCGGGCGCCGCCGCGGCCGTTCTCTCCCTCGCGTCCCGCGGGAAGGATCGCGCTCGTGGGGTTCGGGAGGGCGCCCGCCCTGACGCGGGCGTCGTGCGCCCTCAGCAGCGCCGCGACCTCGTAGGTGCAGGACGGCAATGGCGTCAGGGACGACTTGGAGTGGACGGACAGGCCTGGGGTTGTGCGGTTAGCCCTGTCAGATTCCGCGCGATTCGACACCTCAGGTTTACTCAAGTTTACTCACAGTTGACCCCCGAAGGCAATCGGGCCTCGTTGACGTTTCGCAGCCGGACGAAGGCGCCCACCTCCGCCGCGCCCTCCCCTGAGACGAGGCTCCAGAGGTTCTCCTCCCAGACGACGGCGTTGACGACCCTGCCGCACAGGACGATGGGCGCCGATATCGGCATCCTCGGGCCGTCTCCGTGAGCGCCGCCTTCGGAGGACGAACTGTCCCACAACGCCTTTGCTACGCGCGTCAACACGCGCTCGGGCGGATCGTTCACGCGCGATCGAGGATCGTTCGGATCGGCCGCGACCTCGGGCGGAAACCTGCGACGCAAAATTCGGGGGATGAAAAACATCGGGCGGAACGCCAGGCGCACACTCGCGCCAACTAACGCCAATCGCTTCGACCGGGAGCGCGCTCTCGAGACAACTCACGGGTCCGAGCGCGACGGCCCGGTCCCGTCCCAGAGGCGGAGGTATCCCCGCGGAGTGTCCCTCCGCCTCAGCCGCTCGGGCACCGGGATGATCGCCGTCACCGTCGCGGTGAGGTCCCCCGACGCCGGCGCCTCGAGGCCGACGTTGCGGTCCCCGCTTCCGTTGGCATGTCCCAATCGTCCGATCGTCAGTCGACAAGCGGGCGCCACGGTCGGGCGCTCTGCGAGCCGCCGTCGGCCCCATCGCCAGAGCTCGTCGACGGACCGCCACGGGAGGTCCGCGTGGGCGGCGACGGGCGTTCCCCCCGCTCCCGCCGCCGCGCCGTCGTGACACGAGCACGAAACGGTCCAGCCGTCGGGCGAGGCCGCGTCGCGCCGCTCGCCCCCGCCTGCAGTGCCTCCTCGCGGACGAAGGACGACGATCCGGCTGGTCTTGCGTCCGAGGAGCTGCGGCTCGTCTCGAAACGACTGGAGGAAGACCCGCTCGCAGACCATCACCTCCCCCGCCGAGCGCACGTCGGGCAATCCCGAGCGGTCCTTGGAGAAGAGGACGAGGGTCACGGACGGCACGTGCGCGACCTCGGCGTCGCCCTCCTCGTCGGCGCGCGGATCGCCCGCGACGACGGCGGCGTCGCGCGACCGGTCGCCTCCGGGATCCGGCGGCGGCGGCAGCGTCTCGTCGACCAATACTACGCTCATCATCCACTCTCGCGTCCTCGTGGTCGACGGGGGCGAGAATCCGAGGACGACGCCCCGACAGCTCACCGTCCCCTTGACCTTCTTCGACCCGCTCCTCCGCAGCATCGGTCGGAGGTCGCCCAGCGGCGCGAACGAGCGCGGGCGGGCGCCCTCCGCGCCGCCGGCCCTCGGGGCGACGCGAGGGTTCGTCCCGTCGTCGCCCCTCGCGTCGTCGTCCTCGTCGCGGCGGGCGGCCGCGGCGGCGATCCCTCCCGGCCGGAAACCGGGCGCGAGGGCCCCGGTGCTCGTCGTCCCCCGCCCCGCTCCCCGGAACCGCCGCGCCAAGCCGTCCGCCATCTCGCCCTCGACGACGGCGTACCCCTCTTTGCAATTCAGGACGGACTCCAGGTTGATTACAAACTCCTCCGCCTCGGACGACGACGCGGGGTCTGCAGATACGGGAGGAGGAGGCTCCGCGAGGCGCACTTCCAGCTCGTCGGAGTCGAAGGACAACGGGCGCCGGTCGCCGTCCTCGCCCCGCCTTCGCCTCACCGAGCTCCCGTCGCCCACGCAGACGCAGTACGGCGAGAGGGCGCCGAGGTCGTCGTCCCCGAACGACTCCTCGACGCACGGCCGCGCCCTCCGCTCGACGCATCCCGACGCCGCCGTGCGAGGGAGGACGCACCACGCCGGGACGTCCCTCAGGGACATCAGCGCGTCGCCGCCCCCCGTCGCGCCTCCCCTCCCGCCGCCGACCCCGCGGCGGGAGCGCATCCTCCCCAGGACCCCGGCGACGGCGTCGGCGTACCCGTCGTAGAAGTGGACGTAGATCCTCCGCGCGGCGCGTCGCCGTCGTCGGGACGCCGCGGCGTCGATCTGGCGTCGCGCGACGGGGAAGGCGGCGGCGGCCAAGTCGGCCGCGAGGGGGGGCGCGAGGGGAGGGTGGTCCCCCCGATCGGTTCGGGGGTCCCCCCCTCCCCCGGGACTTCGGCGGAGGACGAGGCGGCGGAGGTCGAGGCCCCGGCGGGGGGCGAGGCTACGGAGGACGGGGCGGCGGCGGCGGAGGCGCGGGAGGGGGGATCGGACGGTACGGCGACGACCCCTTCGACGGAGGAGGGGGCGGCGGCATGGGTCTTCCCCCCGGACCGGGACCGGGACGCCGGGGAGGAGGAGGGGACGGCGCGGGCGGAGGAGGCGGAGGGGGCGGCGGCCTCCCCCCCCCGGGGGGACCACGCCGGATGTCGAGCTACGCCTCCCTCGGGCGCGGTCCTCCCCCCCCGCCGCCCCACGGCCATCCGCACCACCACCACCATCCCCACCAGCCTCCGTTGCCCCCCCCGCCGCGGGGATCGTACGCCGAGATGGCCAACGGCGTCGTCCCCAGCTACGCCGACCTGGGGCGAGACATCCCCGACGGCGTCGCGGGGAGGATGGCCCACCTCGACCGGGGGCCGGAGCGGGGGATGGACCGGGGGGGACTCGACAGGGGCTTGGATCGGGGCATGGACCGGCCGATGGACCGGGGCATGGACCGGGGCGCGCACGGGCGCGGAGGGGGGAGCTTCGACGGAGGAGGAGGCGGGGGGAGCGACGGCCCCGGAGGCGGCGGGGGAGGGCTCGGCCTGGGAAGCTACGCCATGATGGGCGATATGAGCCAACCTCCCCTCCCCCCGCCTCAGGCGGGGACGAAGCGCGGTCCGCCCCCCATGATGGGGCGGGACGACGGGCCGGGGCCCGGAGGCGGACCGGAGCGCGGGGCCGGAGGGGGGATGCCGCCCCCGCCCCCGCCAGGGGGACCCGGGGGACACCCGCTGCCGAGGGGGATGGGCCCCGAGGACGACTTCGGCGCGGGGAGGCCCCCGCCGCAGGACTGGGACCGCGATGGGGGAAGTGGCCCAGGAGGAGGCGGAGGAGGCCCTCCCCCGCGAGACTGGGATCGGGACCTCGGTGGCCCTCAAAGGGACTGGGATCGGGACCTCGGCGGACCCCGTGGGGACTGGGATCGGGACCCGGGCGGGGGACCATCCCGAGAGTGGGACCGGGACCACTCGGGCGGGCCGCCGTCGCGGGACTGGGACGGCGGCGGGGGCGGGCCGCACCACCGACCTCGCTCCCCCCCTGGCGCGCCGCGGGAGGACCTCTACGGACGGCCGGGGCCGGGCGAGCACCACCCCCTGCCACCCCGTCACATCCGTCCCGGGGGAGGTGGCGGAGGAGGAGGGGATCCGTCGTGGCCCCCGGACCACCGGGAGGAGGATCCGTTCGGGAGGCAGCGCCCTCCTCCCGGCGGTCGGTTCGGACGGGGCGGAGGGTTCGGCCGGGGTCCGTCCTCGGGGAGCGACTGGCCGCGGATGGGCGGCGGCATAGGAGAGGGCGGGATGGGCGGCGGGTCGAGTGGACGGTTCCCGCCGGACGCGGGACGAGAGGGCGGCGGCGGGGACTCTGCCGGCCCGGGTCCGGGCCCCGACGGCGGCCGGCTCGGGCGGGAGCCGCGGCCCGGACGGCACGGCGCCTCCTCTCCGACTGATCCGCGCGGGGCGTTCGCGGGACGGCCCGGGTCGCCGTCGTCGCGGCGGGGGGGTGGGGAGCTCCACTTCCGCGACGGCGGCGCATGGGACGGGGGCTCGGGGGGAGGAGGACGTCCCCCGCCCCGTCGCCCGTCTTCGACGTTCGCGGGCCGGGTCGGCGCCGGGTCCGGGGCCTCGCGGCGCGAGCCGGAGGAGCGGCCGCGCTCGGGCGGACGGGACGAGGGCGCGAGGGCGTCGTCGTCCGGGGCGGCGGCCGCGGCGAAGGACCGGCACGACGGTGCGCTCACGCCCCCGCCTCCCGGCGTGGGCGGCGAGCCCGGTCGCCCCCTCCCCTCGGACGTGGACGTCGTGCCGCCGTCCCCCCCCTCCCCGGCCCCGGCGCCGCCATCCTCCCACGCGCTGGCCCTCTGTCGCGCATCAGAGATGAACGCAGACATGCAGTTTGCGCATGCGCGCCTGATGATGCTCGAGAGGATGCAGGGGAGGGCGGAGGCGAGGCTGGCGGCGCTGGAGCGGCTGTCGGAGGAGGGCAGGGGCGATCCCTGAGGCCAATCCCCCGCCTGAAAAATATGTTTTATGCTACTTTTGGGGGCAACCTTTTGTAGATATGGGTTCTGGACTGACCATCATCTGAATCCAATATCCAACTTCCTAACCAACCACAGACTTACAGTGAGGAGAGACTAAGGTAGTAAGGCAACCATGTCTACCATAGAACGGATGACATTGAGGCGACTAGAAAATCTGAACCCTGGGACAGCTGAGCCTTATCCAGCAGCAAAGGTCACTCCTGAA
>JALLPA010000432.1:0-15303 GCA_036939895.1 Thalassiosira exigua
ATCGCAGAAATCGTATCTGCCTTCTCTTGGCTCCCAAGCTTCGAACTTCCATATCATACATAGTTATCACAGCTGCAACTTTCGCCCTGTATTGTACCTACTATTACCTCTCGTAGAGAGGCACTGACTTATGAGCACATAGTGAGAGTATGACACAACTCTATTTCATTTCGCTTGGCTGAGGTCATAAAAACGATAGAACCATAATGAATAAGAGGAGCCTCCCTGCTGATATCAAGGGCGAAATTTGCGATCCTAAGACTCGTTTGGGATTATCACCGATAGTCGATGCTCTGGTATACGCAAATTGGTCATGGAACAGGGCTTCATGGTGGCGTATCAAAGCGCGCGAGCAGAAACATTTCGATGATCTCGCTGAAGCGTACAAAGAATCTGTGTTAGAAAATAGGGGTCGATATGATCCAGTCATCACAGCGCTAGAGCGGAAAGCCGAGGAGCTGGCCGAAAGTATTGGAATCCCATGTTTTAGAACTCACTGGAAGTGCGAGTAGAGTCAACGACGAGCCATGGCCAAACATTAGGGCGGCATGCCGTTTGCCTTATTTTCAGTCGGTCTGCATCCCCCTCTTCGGTACAACGATCACTTCCACCATGGCGTTGGATCACCGATCAACTGGACCGCGTTTGATCACGTACGGTTCGACACGAACGCGACTGTTATTATTGACGAAGACAATATCTCGCGCGACGTGATGTTTGATCATGTCATGTATGTACTCAGAGGGGTTAGAAACCAACATGAGATTTAGTCTGTTCTTCTATTTAATGTTCAGTTTTCTGCTCGCTATTTGTTGTTCCCATGTAACATCTTCATTATTCCACTGGAAACAGACGTTTCAATTCTTCAATTTCAATCGTAACAACTGCCGTGAAAAACGTGACATCTGTGCTGTCGCTGTCATTTGCGTTCAATCTCATCATGCTGTCCTCGAATTCGTCGATCATATCTCTGATCCTATCAAGATCGCGCTCTAGAATGACCCCCAATTGGACACATCGGCGGATATGATGATAAAAATCCAGCTCGAACATCAGGGTCCACCTGCGAGTCTGAACGCAGCGCTCGCATCGAATGTAGGAGTCAACGTCTGGAATGATGCAACGACCGCAGAACGTACAGTCGACACACGATAAGATGAGGCTCGTTCCGCACGTCGGGCATGTATCGACCGACTCTCCCAGAAGTGGTGGACCAGGATGCTGGTCGTTTGTATCTGATTCCGAGGAACAATCATCCTCGGAGCTAGATGACGCCAGGGCGGCCATTGCCGCCGCGACCGCATTGTCTGCCATATCGTAGAAAGGATCGCACAATCGATATTCCGACAAGTCAGTGGAGTATTAACTTGGAAAATGGGAGTGTATCACGAAATGTCTTCTAATCGCTACAGTATGGAGATTGGAAGGGTTTCTATCGATTATATGCCAAAATCATATCAGTGTACAGATTATTGGATTTACTTCATATCACTACGTCATTTACTCGTCTCCTTCATCTTCGCTCTCGTCATCCCCTTCACTCTCACTATACCCCCCGTCTTCACTCTCTTCATCCCCCGTCTTCCAGTCCTTATTCAACACCGCCAATCCTTGTACCACCATTTTCTCCAGTCTTGTTTTCTGCAATGCCATCGATTCCAAACGCTTTGACATGTTTTCGAGTTCATCGCCTTGGCCTTCCTTCTCTTCCAAGTCGAACAACATTTTCTGAATATTGGCGTCTTGGACATGGAGTTTCTTCTCGATTCTATCATGGTCCTTGATCAACTTTCTGGTCGCGTTCGCCAGTTTTGCTCTGGCACAAGATATCTTCTGCCATTGGTTCTTTGGCAGGCAGATCATATCAGAGCAGTCGGAAATATTGCTTTTCAAAGAGGATACCTCTTGGAGCTCGACGAGCGCCTCTGCAGTTACTTTCGCAGGCTTCTTCTTGTCTTTCACAGGCCTATTTTTGTCGCCTTGGGGAGTCATGTAGTCGCTGTCGATCTGATTGAATTCGCTTTCGAGGATCATAGACAACTCGACGACATCAGAGCGCATTGCAGAGTTGGGCGAAGCCCATGCAGAGAGAGGAGAATGTGGTGGTCGAGCGACCGCCATGGGCGCGACGGCGTCAGGCGTGTGGAGAACGCTGTCGCGCAAACCTGACACGTTCCCGACGGAGTCTTCCATCATCACTTGACGAGGAGGACTTCTGCCGGGGAGGTCGTCGCCTGCTCTCTTGCGATCCATCGTTTTGTATGAAATTACGATGTGGACTCGGTTACGAGGTCGTACTTACTTAACTGCATTCTACGTAGAGAGTGCGCGCGAGAATCAACGGTCAGATTGCGTTTTGAGTGCATATTCGCGATTATAAGAAGTTTGTACATCGCCACTTATTCCTATATGAATATTTTCGAGTAATCGGTAAACGACAAGATCACAGTTCCATTTGTTTAATAACTTCCATATGTTTAATAACTTCCAAATTTCCAAAACTTCTAGTTAAATTTCGCGCGCCATAAAATCGACAGGCGAGGTGAGTTGATTTTCACATGAAATCCAACCACCGAACGTGGATCACTCGACACGGCACACCTCGCACATGACATCCAACCACCGAACGTGGATCACTCGACACGGCACACCTCGCACATGACATGCCATGGTCTCACGGTGCACCTCCCACCTGCCATCGTCTCGCTCTACAGAGTCATCCAAACGGGACACATTGCTCTATTCGTATCGTCACTGGTGCAACCATGTCGTCTTGGGGTCGCGGGATAGAGGAACTCCGAGAGACGATCGAATTTGAGAGGAGACATGCCAGACAATTGAACAATATGATTGCAGGGTTGAAAGAGGACGTGAATAGGGAGAAGGAGTGGAAGGAGGAGTTCCTGCGATGGTACAACGACGGTAATCAAGAGATCGAGAAGCTGAAAAAACTCATTACAGCATATAACAAGCGCATTGGCAAACTCGAGAGCGACAAGGCCGTCTTGATCGACGATAGACGCCGACTGAAGAGTCAAGTGAGCGAGGCAAACGATTCGATCAATCGTTGGACTGGATTTCGCATGGATTATCAAATTGGGGACATATGCAGATGCGATTCGCACATGAATGCGACCCCGATTGCCATTGGCGATATCAATGTACACGACTACGTATTCGTCCGCAGGACAGAAGAAAGCTTCCTTTACGCGGTTGTAGCATTCAAAGGGAAGACCAGATCTCTGCCTTGCGAACACAGCATATCTATAGTGGCCAAGTTGTCTGATTCACCCGACGAGAAACATGTACGCAAGACGATCCCATACTCGAAATTCTCACGTTATGTTCGCCTGGTAGTCGACGATTCCACGTGCGATACCCCTATCAAGAGCAACGTCATCAAGAAAAGGGGTGTGGCGAGACTCGCGAGGGGAGGCGACGAAGGACATTCGTCCATGGTGAGGCAGTCTAGTCTCGCGACTAAGAGAAAGACAGAGTCGAAGCCTCCGTCGCCGTCGCGCGATTCAAAGAAGCATATTTCTGCAGAGCAAGCTCTTCGAATGGAATTCAACAAAGTCTTGGCCAAAGAAAAAAGGGCGAATGGCAAGTTGCGCGAGGAATTGAAAGCGAAAGACGAAAAGATCCAAAAATTGAAGAAGACGACTTGGAGGTGGCGATATTGGAAAAGACAATGGTCGCGTGTAGATATTTATGCCGAGCGCCTCCGCGGTGCTCTCTCTCATCTCCAAAGTGCAATTGATATCGATAGCGCACGAAGCACAGAGATACAAAGCTCTTATAATAGCTACCTGGGCAGTCAGCGTATTGTCGATTGGGCTCCATCCAAGGATCCCATCATGACGATGAAACAATTCGTACAGAGCTCGCTTGGTATCGGAAGCGGAAAAGTATGAGCATATTCGAATCTAGAGACAAGATCTACGAGATGCGACCACACGAACGATGTCGCTATAGTCTTACGAAACAATGTATCCCAAACTCCCTAAATATAATGAACCTCCTCCTCTCGAATATGAATCCAATTGACCCCCCTCCTCCCTTGCAAATGAAACCCATCCAAACTGCCTATCCTCTTGAAAATATTCCCATGGTCTTGAACTTGTAGATCCATTCAGTTGCGTCGCTGACGGCGACGCTGGTTTCCCTCCTGGGGGGGATCTTCGCCACGCTGGCGGCGACGCACTCGTCCTCTGTAGTTTTCCCCTTGGGGAGGTGCTTCATCACGCTCTGCAAGAAGCTGACGATGCCTCTGCTCCTGTCCTAGTTCATGGAATCTGCGCGGAAAGACGCGAGCTTGGTTGGCACCATCCGGACCCATGATGCCATGATCACCAACCAGGAGTTCCTGGAGGGTAACACCCCGCGCATCAGCGAACTCTTGAATATGATCAACGTTGTGGAAATCCCATGGGATATCCCTATCGCTGATACTGCCAAGTGGGTAGTGGTCGTCGAACTCAAACGGGGTTCGGAGCAATCTGTTGTACTCGTCCACGGTGTAGTCGAGGACACTGTGACCGTAACGGATGCGTGGCGGACGGCGATTGCGGCCTCGACGATCACCTGCGTTGTTCCCTCTGGCGTCAGTAGCATTGTGATTGTAAGGATGGTTGTTGGAAGTGATGCCTGTGAAAATTACACAAACGACAAACGACCAAAGTGTCAGTTGATGATAAGCATTGATTTCAATTCGTACGATAACATACCACTCAAATGGTCAATGAGACCACCGTATCCGAACCTAGCTGGCCGTAAACCAGGCAGACGAGCTGCATAAGCAGCCATCCAATGGACGGCCACGTGCTGGTGTGACATCCTACCGTTCCTGAGTCGACGGTCTTTAATGTTCGAGACCACGTATGTCGTTGGACTCAAACTACCCATACCGGGCGTGATACTCAACACGTTCCGGAGGTGAGTGTGCCTGTGATCCTGCGGGAATCGATATACGAGGAACCAGTTTATCCCCGTCGTGCTCATGAACAGAGAGTGATGGTCCAGAGAGCCTGGGAGAAAAAAATGGCTCATGTCCTGGTATGATTCGTCTTTCGTCATCACGAAGATAGACCTCAGGATGTGATCGACGGATCGGACATCATCATCATCCAGTGGGATGCCACGAGAACCTGAATGGCACTTCTTCCTGAGCATGACTTGCTCTGTGCCACCGCCCAAGGAGCGGGGTAGACGAATCGCGAACGGATTTGTTTGAGCGACGTCCGGCTGGTCGAGAGTGGCGGAGCACCTGGCATAGAATTCTGGCTTGACTCTATTCCAGATTCTCCAAGGGTGCACAGCGAAGAAGACTCTCGATGCGGCTTGACTGGCACGGCTCGAGTTGGCGCCGCAGGTTTGCACGACAGATACAAGTGAGTTGGTGTTCTGGAAATCTCCTTGTAAATAGATCATATCAATGATATCGAGGGCGGCTTGAACTCGGAGGTCCTTGTATTCTGCGTCGGTGACCCCTACAGGAAGTTCTTGAATATCAGGACGGGCAATGAACGACAGAGCGATAAGTGTATCGGCTGTGGCCCACCTGACTCGCTTGTTGTATTCGTCCTGGGGCTCACAGACGCCCCTGCTCAAAGCGGGAGCTCTTGATATCAAGTACGATGTCCAATGCGCAATCAGCGCCGTCATCTGGTGGTCCGTGAGGTTTCCGATTCGATTCTTCATGTCGGGTGAGCGTCCCCCCCTATCTTCAACCCTGCGGCCATTGAAAAGCGAGATTATATCTCGGTCGATCCCATGCATACCTTCGCCCTCCCAGCCACCTCCATCATCCCCACCATCGTCATCCCCACCATCATCATCCCCCCCACCACCTCCTCCACCGAAACCTCCACCCCCGCCACCGGAACCTCCATCCCTGCCACCTCCATTTGCCCCCCCACCACCACCACCACCACCTCCACCTCCACCTGCTCCCCCGCCACCACCTCCACCTCCACCTGCTCCCCCGCCACCACCTCCGCCACCACCCGCACCTTCGATAACAATCGGCGGAAGAGCTTCAATCCATTGGCGTAATATAACTCTTAGAACGTTGGTTCTTGCCACAAAAGCCATCTGGTCTCTCCTGGGAAGAGCTTGGAACGCCTCTACCGTCTGTACCCCGTCGGGGTGATTGTCGAGAATCCTCTGGATCTTCTCGCGGAATGTTGTCTGGTTGAAGGTGACAACCTCGCGCATGACTGGCTCGCTCTCGATGAGGTCTTGGACGAACCGTTCACTGTTCGGGGTGAGGGCCTGACGGATCGCGCTCGACCTTGATTCCGAAGACGGAGTCCTTGGAGATCGTGGACGTTGATTGTCGTCCAACGCAGCGACCATGAAAATCAGACGAGCCTCTGGTTGTGGCACCGGGTCATCTTCTTCCTCTCCTTCTAGACGAGGGCTTCTACGTAGACCACCTCGACGAAGGCCAACACTGCGCAGTTTGAGCCTGAGGTCGGGGATCCCGTTCTCGTCATACGGAAGAGGTCTCGTATGGATGCGAACACCTGCGACGGCTGCTTCGTAGCCTGGATCTCCTTCGTTGCGATAGGCGAATGGGAGGAAGCCCTCGGCCGGAAACCAAACGTCTACTTCGTGATCGGTTTGGAAATCTGCTTCCACGTCGGCAAGGCTCTGGCGCCTTCGGTTCTGTAGATCTTGGAGGGCTTCCGTGTGACGACACAGAGTTGGATGACTCCACATGGCAACTTTCCTGAGATGATCCTCCGGAGTATAAAAAGTTTCGTACGCGATCTCTCCATCTTCATTGGACTGGAGCGAGAGCACCACGTATTGGCGTGGAGACCGACCAGTGTCCTCCCTCGTAGCCCCGACGATGATACCGACATTGACTTCATAGTCTTCTGTGTCTTCTTCTTCGGGTTCGCTGGGAGGCTCTTCGTAGTCCACTGCAGGGCGCTGGCGCCTTCCTTCTACAGGCGGACCCGCCTCTCGGATCAGGGCCTGTGTTTCAGCGCCAATTTCTTCTTCTTCGCTGTTGTTATCGCGGGGTCCGTTGCGACGACCACCCATGCCTCCCCCCCGCCCGCTCCTACCAATACCGCTACCGTTACCGCGTCTAAGACTTCCGCCGCGACCGCCGCGACTGCCACGACGATACGACATTGGCAAAGCTGGGATAATCGATGGTGTGCCTCTCTAGAGAGTGTGGCTAGTTTGCTTTTCTACCTATGGGGGTTTTGGCATCGAAATTGAAATGAGAATGAGGGGAATGCGACGAGTCTCCAGCGAAAAGAGCATCGGGGTATGGACGAGTGATGTCCTATTGCTATTGGAGCCAAGTGTTGGCTCAGGATCCTGGCCACCTCGCAATTCAATCAACTGCGGGTTTGTGGCCAGACCGTGTGTAGGGCCTCGGGGGATTCAGTATAACAACGTGTCATGCCACTCCGACTTGCTTCCTGAACGTGTCACTCGATGTCGGAGGTCCGCTACATCGTCTATATTAACGGCCATGATGATTTTCGGCGGGAATGAAAGGAAGCGATGAAAGGAAGCGATGTATTAGATCCGCTATACATGGATAGGGAGTATGTAGATGTGATAAGAAGGAATCATTTTGTTGAAGGATGTATTGAATCCTACGCAAATGATATGCGTGTTTTAGTAAACGTAAATAATCAGTAAAATAAGATTGAAGTCGAATACTCTAGAGAGGTAGGTAGATAGGTAGGGGGGCTGTCCGTGGGTAGGGCATCGATAAGTTTTCTTGCCATTGTTTCGATTCACCTCTCGTCATCATGGAAGCGACACCGACTGTCTATACGGGGGAAAAGGGTTTTCGCGACCAGAGGGATGTCTACATCCTTACGATTGATCATGGCGTCGATGAAATCAAGGACGATGCGTTCGTTAATTGCTGGAATTTGGAGAAAGTGTTAGATCTCGGTAGTGTGTCTAGAATCGGAAAATGGTCGTTCTATGAATGTAAGAAATTGGCGAGCATCCATCTCCCGGATACCGTCGACGAAGTTGACGAATGCGCGTTCAATCATTGCACCGCGTTGGCTGATGTGAAATTCGGCAAGGGACGCCTTTACATCAAAAGGCGTGCGTTCGTGCGTTGTCCGTTGGAGACAGTCACATTTGGCAACGTTGCCACTATTGGTGATTCTGCCTTCGCGGAATGTGGCTCGTTGAGAACGATCAAGTTCGGAGAAGGAATTTATTACATTGGAAGAAACGCATTCGCCAAGCATTCACGAGTTGCGATTGATATATCTGGTGATTATCTCCGTTATCAGTGGCCGCCGTTTAAGATTACCATCCCCCCGAATTCTTTCGTCGTGGACAATTCCAGAATTCGCTTCTGTAAGGGCTCCACCCTTGAAAGTGTCAATCCCGATGGACAAATCATTGCCTCTGGGAAGTTGGGAGAAATGAGCCCTCACCAGATTCTTGAAGTTGGTGAGCGACTTCGTAGCATCATGAGGCGACAGGGTGAATCAAACGAAGAGAAACTGGGACGCATTTCCTTCGTCATTGATCGATTCAAGATGGTCGAAGCGACATCATCCCTTATCCTTGCGATTAAGAAATCTAACATCGATACAACGGGGAATCAAGACGTCGAGTCCATCATCGTAGGGGGGGCTCTGTCCTTCCTCAAGAGTGACAAGCAATGGTTTTACGTGTGACCGATGGGGTTGGGTTCTTTGCATGAAATCAATGATGGGGTTGGGTTCTTTGCATGAAATCGATTATATAACTACGCGGTGAGGGGAATCGATACCTTTCGAGACATTCAGGCCATCATCATATATGGGTCTCACGTTCCTCAAGTATGACAAAGCATTGGGTTTATAAGTGGATTCATTACGTCAAATTGATTACATAAAATATGTACGCGCCACTTTCGTGTATTGATTACATAATGAAAACCCTAGATCAATGCATCCTTCCGGGGCTATCTGTAAATATTTACCTCACACGGACAAAGTGGATAGGAAGCAACGTGTTTAACTTAGTAAGAAATACTATGATCTGATAAGTTTAGACGAGTAAGATATATCAATGTCGGTATCTATCCTCACTCGGGGTGGTACCCTTCATCGCCGCGGCGAAGACGACGCTCGAGGCGACGAATCGTGCTCCTCAAATGGGCGATCGTGGTATCCCGCTCGATGACCATCCTGCGATCGATCGCGCTCTTGGCGGCCGTGTCCGCGATAATCCTCGCGTATCCACGCCCATCGATGCGAAGCTGACGCTCGCGCCCCATAGAATTGCTCAGCTGACGACGCAACTCCTCGTCGTTTGTCGCGGCCTCCATGGGCGCCCTGAGACGCTCGATTTCGCGCTGAAGCTCAGATGACGAGAGAAAGTAGCCGTCCATGCGCTCGGTCATCCCCGCAATCACTTGCTCTTGGTGACGAACCTCGTCCTCGAGGGTGGCGACGTTATCTTCGACATCTGCCAATACGATGTTACGATCCTCCCAGCTCCACTCGCGTAAATCCTCCAGCTCCTCTTCGTGGCGCTCCGCTTGATTAACCAGGCGAGTGTCGAGTTCGCCGATCGTAACATCCCTCGCGACGAGGGTAGCGTCCCTGGTGGTGATAATCGCTTCGAGGCGAGTGATCTCGCCAGCCTGGTCCAGAAACCCGCCGACAACACTTCGTAGGTCACGGAGGATAGAAGGATCCTCGGTGACTTGCTCGGGTGGATCGACCGCCGACTCGGCCGCCCTGAGACGATGCTCCAGATTCACAGCTTCGAGCCCGACGCGCTCGGTTCCAGAAGAGTCGAGATCCATCGGTGATCGACGCGAGGATCGCGAGCGCAGGAGTCGTACCACGGAGAGTGGCGAGCGGATGGGAGTGCGGGGAGAGGCCTGTTCGCGGTGACGGCGCACGTTGAGAGGACTGTTGATGGCGCGGAGAAAGGCCGACATGGTGAATACTGTCAATATTGTTGTTCGAAATCAATCTGAAAAATTATGATCTGTCTTTAGCGAATCCTGCAACCGCAGCTTACTCAGTGGTATCCTTCCCACGTAAACGTTGTGGTTTGCCAATCATCGTACCAGATCCCGCTCCCACTTTCCGGAATCCCAACAGTATGAGCACCTTCAACCCACTTTGCGAGGTATGAACGATGAACTCATCCACTCTCAACAAGGAATACCGGGCGATCTCCCCCGAATGTACCTCGGGAACGAGCTGCGGAGCAACCATACCATAGAGATAGAGGTCGCCGTCGCTCAATACGATCTTCCACCGTTCACCATCGCCATTCCCGTTCTTGTTTTCGAGGCGCTTGATATGTAGGACCTGGACGACGGGAGTGAATGTCGGGTCCTCGTAGGAGTCACTCATGTAGAGCATCCGCGCGACGGCACCAGCGGTGGTGGACATCGGATCGTCGAGGTCGAAATCAAACTCCACGAACTGAGCGGCCGCTTTTTCGATTAGGGATGTTCGCGACGATGGTGTGTGTTCAGGCAAACGAGAGGCAAGAGGCGCGGTCGAGTGGCGAGGTAGGCGGTCAAGAGGGCGAGAGGCGAGAGGCAGGCGATCTCGAGGATACCGAAGATTCCACTCGAAAAAAAAGTGAATCCCGCATATCCAACATATTCGCATGTAGAAAAGGATACCAAGATACCGGAGCTAGTGTTGGAACCGAGAGACACAAAAATAACAACTCTTCTTTCTGGCGTGGAACGAGCAAACTGTAGATAGGTCATTGAGCAGATAAACAGTCAGCGGGGTAATAACTAGACTCGTGGGACTGTATCACGGAATGACTTTTGATCAAAAAGACCACGATTTCAATAGTCATTACTAGTATGTACAACTGTATATAAAAGAAGCCTAGGAGCCGCGCGAGGACGACATCTATGCAGTAGCCGATGGAGTCGGCAACGACAACATGGTTGTGACGGGAGGCAGTGACTAATAGTGGAAATTCGAAGTTGTCAGTCTCATCGCCGGCGAGAGCTTGATCAAGGACAGCTTGAACAGCTGTCTTGAAATCATCTGTGATGAACTCCTGAACCAAAGACCTTCCCATGACTTCTTCGGTGCTGTAGCCAATGAGACCCATGGCACACTTGTTCCAAACATTGACACACTGTGATATGCGAAAGAACGATGCATTTAGATTATCATTGGGGTCTGATAACAGTCTGTTCACTTCGTGATCACTGGGCGATACACTTACCCCAAGAGTGTCGACCCCAAAGATGGGCGCATTGGCGGTATCAATCAGACGCGTGTATTCGCGCTCTTGGGCCAAACGACCAGTGATGTCCTGTCCAATGCCAACCACACCGATGATGTTACCCTGCTCGTCTCGCCTCGTGGTAGCGTTCTTGGGGGTGGAGGGCAGCAAAATTAAGATAAAAAATATTATAAACACAAGTAGTTAACCAACAATAACATACGAGCAAATGATGGAACTCACCAGCAATACCTCCAATCGGACTCCTGCCTTCGTCAAAAGTGGGAATTCGAAGTTGGCCGTCTCCTCCCCGTGCAACGCCTGGTCCAACACCAGCTGCACCGCGCTTCTGAACTTGTCCGTGATGAACTCCTGCACGAGATTTTTCCCCATCACTTCCTCCGTGCTGTAGCCCACCAGCTGAATGGCCGACTGGTTCCAGATGTTCACGGCTGCGTCGAAAAAGGAGAGAAGGAAAGAGGATCAGTCGCCCGGCGGGGACGGTGCGGATGACAAGCGTTCCAAAGCAAGCGATGTACGCACCGCACTGCGTGTCCACCCCAAAGATGGGTGCGTTCGCCGTATCGATGAGACGGGTTTACTCCCGCTCCTGCGCGATGCGCCCCGTCATGTCCTGTCTGATGCCCACGACGCCGATGATCTTGCCGTCGGGGTTGCGGCGGGCCGTGGCGTTGAGCAAGATCTCAATCCTCACGCCCTCTTTAGTCATTAGTGGGAACTGTTTGAGGGAAGAGGTGAGATCAGGGACGAGGTGAGATCGGGCAGGAGAGAGCAGGTCTCTGTTGTTGAAATCTGAGAAGATGGGCGATGATTTTTTACCTCGTAGTTGGCCGTCTCGTCTCCCCTGAGGGCGCGCTCGATGACCATCCCAACACTGCTCTGGTAGTCTGAAGATCAAGAAACGAAGGGCGATCAGAGGGGGGGGGTGGGGGGATGCTGGCACTCTGAAACATATGACCTCTCACCCTTGGTGATAAACTCTTTGACAAGATTCTAAGGAAGAGAAACTTAGCGTAAGCGAACCATCGAAGCATTGCACTGCAACTCTGCCCTACACTCACCTTTCCCATGACTTCGTCCGGGGTGTAGCCGACGATGCGCATGGCGCACTTGTTCCACACGTTGACGCGCTGGGGGGAGCAAGAAGACGATCAGGAATCAGCAGGCGAAGAATGGGAAATCGCCCGTCAGAGCGAGAGGGAAAGCAAACTCGCGCCGCCCGCCAAACTAACCCCCTCGGAATCCACCCCGAAGATGGGAGCGTTGGCGCTGTCGATCAAGCTCGAGTACTGCGGCTCGCTCAATCCGGGCCGATGATGACTCACCCCCTCGGAATCCACCCCGAAGATGGGCGCGTTGGCGCTGTCGATCAAGTTCGAGTAGTGCGGCTCCAAGTTCGAGTCGATCAGGTTCCCGTCCATCTCCTTGAGCAGGCTCGAGTCCTGGACCGAGCAGCTGTGATTTCTACGGTGGATGGTGCTCTTGGACCCCAGGAGCACCGCATCCTTGAATTCTTCCTTGGCCCCTGCCAGCTCCGTCGGAGTCTTCGCCCCTCCGGCGTCCTCCTTCGCGAAGGCGGGATCCCACGTGACGACGCTGAGGGTCTCGTCGTTGTCCTCGCAGTCGTCCTCGGGGAAGCCCGAGGAGTGACGCTTGGCCACGGAGCGGATGTTGCTGATGCGGACGCCCTGGCTCTGGAGCTTTTGGGTGCAAGGCGGGCAGAGCTTGTCGAGGATGGAAGGGGGCGTAGCAGTCCCGGGATCCTGCGGCGCCGCAATGTCTTGCTCCGCGACTTCCTTGGGGGACGGGTCCTGCTCCCGGTCCTCCGACGTGTTCGCCGCCGTGGGCGTCGAGTTCTCGTCCTGGAGGGCGGGGACGTCCGTGTCGGCGGACAGCGCGCTGGACCTGGCGGAGGTCTCCGTCTTGAGCATGTCCTTGAGCTTGACGACTTCCTCCCGGCCCCTGGCGAGCTCGGCGTCCCTGGCCATCGCTAGGGCGTTCGACTCGGCCTTGGACTTGGTTTGAAAGTCTTCGAACTCGGTCGTCAGGGTCTTGAATTCGGCCTCGAGCTTGGACTCCAAGGCGGCCTCGGCGTTCGCCTCGGCCTCCCGGAGCTCGATCGCCTTCGGGCCGATGAATCTCCCCAAAACCCCGGCTAGGACCACCGCGAGAGCCAAAGAACCAAGGACGCTACCCGCGACGGATTGATACATCAATAGTGCGGGATAGCAAGCCAAGAACAGCGCGAAGCACTCAGCCGGATATAGCTCTTGGAGGTCGATCACGTCAGGATGGACCTTCAGACTCCGCTTCGCCCATCGGGGGATGTAATCTCCCGAAGCCTTCCGGACGAGGGGGAAGGCCGACGTCACCGTAACGACGAGGAGATATCCCGAGAGGGATTCCTTGAGGAAGCCGGCGGCGAGGGCGGACATCATGGTCGGCGCTTTATGTCTGTTGCTCAGATGACGGCTGCTTGCTGAAGTTGCACGAGCTGTGCTACTGTGCGTTTGACTTCAAAGGCAACCACCTCCCCGAAAATTGAACCCAACTCAATAAGGCTGTGCAACTGACCAAAAGGTCCTCAAGCCTGGAAGGTTTTGAGTGAGAAAGGATGAGAACGAGGGATTAGATGCAAGATTCATGAGGGCTGCAAGTTCTAGGCATCGGATAGCAGCACTACTGGAGAACACGAGGCATAGGAACAAGGCATTTGATGTGCAAGTTGCCACAGGACGAGCGCTACATAGAACACATTCACATCACATGCACCCAAGGCAAAAGGTGGTTGCACGAGGCAAGCAACACTGCTAGGCATCAAGAGATGAATTCAAAAATATCCGAGCACATCATATGAGTGAAAACCTCTGAGGGCGACAGAGGAAGAGGTGGTTCGATCGCCCCATGTCACCTCGGGACCACGAGGCTCATGAAAGCCCGACGCGCGCCGCACGAGGCCGGAGGGCGGCGTCCTGCCCCTCATCTCATCTCAGCCTCGGGCGCCCGACCCGAGGCCGAGGGACGAAGGCCTCGGAGCTGCGAGACGGAGGGCGAAGAGGCGGCGAAGGCGGCGAAGGCTTCCGAGCTCCGAGGGGCTCCCAGGTTCCGGGCGCCGCGTCCCCTGCTCACGAGGCCTGCCGCCCGAGCAGAGCGAGCCGGGCGGACGGCGCGCCCATCAAAGCCGCGGCGACGGGCGAGGCGCGAGTCCAGGCGGCCGCGGCCACATCCGAGGGAACGGGACGAACCGAGAGGCATCTTGGCGAAACTCACCTCGTTCGCTCAAGCGGTCGCGGGAAAGGGGGGTCGCTCCGGAGGCCCGAGGCGCCGCGACCCCACCGACGGGGTGGACTGTGGAGGGTAGGCCGACGACTCGTCGAGGACGGTTCGGGTGAATGGGAGCCTGGACTGGGAACGGGGGCCCTCTCGGCGAGGGGGGCCGCCGCGGAGGAGGGGGGGCTCGGAGGTCGAGGAGGGCCGGCGTCGACGGGATGCGATGACGGGTCGATTGATGGTGCTGGACGGAGGACGGGATCGATTCCGACTTCTGACGGAGCGATTGAATGAGGCTGGAACCTGTTACGAGCACAAAACTATAATGAATCATTATAATATGTCAGTTAAGTTGGCGCTTCACCACATACACCGCCAATAATATGCTATCCGGCACCCAATCAAGGTTACCAATTACCAATCCCTTCCAGACTAATTTGAGAGAGTATGTTTAGATAACCCCTCTTGTCACGACCTTCTGACCAGCGAACTTATCCTCCTGGGAGGTTATGTTTTAGACGTACTATAATCAGTATTTCTTACGTAGTTAGGAAACATTAACTTTATTATTCATGTCATTATTCGCTTCGGGTCGAAGTTAAACGTTACCAATATCGCGTCAAATTTATTTAGGGACAAAAAAAGGGAGACTGTAATACCACGTGATATATTTCAAAATGTATATTTGACTACACTCATTCTGAACAGAATAAATTTGTTCTGGGTCCTATAGTATTTTCTTGTTCCGTTGCGCGAGATCCCCACGCGCTAATCACCGCGACGAAAAAAACCATGTTCCCGGCTGAATTG
>JALLPA010000433.1:0-10123 GCA_036939895.1 Thalassiosira exigua
AAAAGCCCTGCGGGGCTCGAACGAAGGCCGAAAGAGACAAAAGTTTTCGCCCGACTACTCGGCCTTACACCATCTCTTAATTGGCCCGTAGCATGCTAATTTGTAACCTTTCTCTGGCCCTCCACCCAGGAGGGGACTCTGCAGGAATAATATATCAGCACATCAGTGTGCCATGGGGGGCAAGAGCAATAGGAACAGGGCCAATCAGTGCATTGAGGTTCTTCTCGGATCAATCCGATCGAAGAAATCCATAAAAAAAGGCCAACAGACAACTTTCAGAGGCAAGGTTGGCCCCTGACTCATGGTTTTGTTTTTTACGGTAAATTACTAGAGAGATACGTACATAGGCCAGTTTTTGCGCACCAGACTTTTTGCTGATCTGCTGAAAACCCAGCGGTGACCATCGTATTCAACTGACACGATGCCATTAGGGGGTACACTCGAAGGTACTTACGTAACAAAAAATATTATGGGGGGAAGCGGCAGCCAACCAAAAATATTCTGGCGGGAAGCGGGGAGGGGGGTTCGAAAAATGATGACGGTCGACGACAGACCGTCGTTCCCGAAATCCCGCTCCGGGGGGGGGATCCCAGCCAATTTTGTTGAAGAAATCATGTCCGCCGACGCCGTCATCGGGACAAAGTTGCTTCCTCCATACTGGTTCCCAGACGAAACGGCTTCGTCCCGACCTTCCTTTCACTATGGAGCAGGTTCGGACGAAGTCATTTTTTTTATTAGTGTAGTTCCCAGCAACAGCGTCACCATAATTTTTGACCATGACCTCATTTACCATCCAACGACGGCCAGAAACAGCTGCCGCTACCGCCGCTGCCGGAAGGTTCCCGGCAACGTCGTGAAGCACGGCGGCCGGTCGTTCCTGCCGTTTTGCCGCTGACAGCGCTCCGGATTCAGGCCATAAAAAAGGCGAGATGAAAATTTCTTGATTATTTTCCATGGCCTTACTACTAACAACCAATCGGCCCTTTCCCTCCCCGCGCCCACACGTCGAATACAAGCAGGGCAAGCGTCTGGGCCAGGGGGGGGGGGGGGGCACTGGGGATGGAGGGGTGCGGCGGAACGATTGCAGCCACGGCACTGCTGACCCTTGCCATCCTTGGCCTCCCCATTGACCGGAGTCGCATCCGACACCTCCTTGTCGGCTAGTTCGAGGGGAACGCATGTGCTTGGGCCATGGGGGAGGCAGAGGATGACCTCAGTCGTGCCTATGGGTTTGACAGCGCCGGAAGGGGCATGGGAGTGTGTGGTTGCTGGCCCTAGAGTTTCAGGGCCGCATAATCGAAGCAGGATATGCCCCATGCATCCCAGGGGTAGAGGAGGAGCGGAACGAGTGTTTCTGGGCAGTGGGGGCAGTGAAGGACAACCCTATTGGCACTTTTGGGATGCAAATCACCGATGAGGTATCCCTATGTCAGGGACAGCGACAACCCTGACTCCGGATCCTCGCGGCCTTGGAAACAAAGGAGATCGCGCTCCATATGATCTGGCACAAGGGTAAAGCGGTATGGGGGATGGAGAGTGATGGGGGTGCCATGGGACAGCCCTGGGCAAACCAACGGGCTGGGGAGCAGTGATTCAGGGCCCTTGGACTAGCTCTTTGTAGATATTGAAAATAGAGCAAGTCGTTACTGCAAATCAAATAATAACATGACCAATACATATTCCACACAATGGGTGACTAGTAATGCCGCCCATCATGGGTGGGATGCTGCAATGGCCAGTGAAACGTTCGTCAAAGTTGAGGCTTTGGCATGACATTGGTTGTGTCCATGTTTTAGAGTAAAATATTCAAAATTATTTTGTTGTACCAGATCCTATGTACAAAGTATCCTCAAAATGTACCCACCCCTAAAAACGTACGTTTAGGCCCCAAACGGAGAGGAACCCACCAATTTTTTTCAACCAAACTTTCATGACATCACAGTGGGACCTAGATGTGTTGATATTAACACTCACAGTTGATATTGGGACACCCTGGAGATTTTTGGAAAATGGGCAAAATAGCATGGGAGCTGTTAGATACAACGTATCTCCAAAATCCCGTTTGTAAATGGCCCCGTTGGGCGGGTTCCTGTCGGAATTTAGTGAAAAAACTTTACACATGTTCCTAAATCATGTTTTTGAACACCTAGAAGCACTCAAACTTACATTTCGAGCATTTTGATTTTTTGGAGTGTGCCCCCTAGTAAAGGAGACGACGGAGAGGAAGAATGCCGGTGGTGCCCGGGCAAAGAATATGGACGTCACAATGCGGATCGAAGATCGCAGCGATCTGCACACAGATCTGAAGGAGATCTGGTCCAAGGCCACCGCCAAGCTCGCCGCAGTCCCCGAAGAGGATGAGGAGAAAGATTCGGGGAGAGCCACTGTTGCACCTGTCGCGCCGGAGGCGACAAACCCTCCCGTCGTTCAAGCCGCACCACGGGGAGGGGATGGTGATGGACGGGAGGATTAGATTGAAATATAACACCAAGTATACATGATTTGCAGATGCACTTACCCCCACCCTCCAACACCAACCATCCTTCAGCCATTTTTCATTTTCATTTTTAACATTGGGGAGGCTGTTTGATATCTCTTATTGCTTCGTTGGGACCTTGCACATTGACCTGCGACAAAATGGCATCGTGCACTTCCTTGTTCAGACGTGTATCGAGGGGCATCATCTCAGGGGAGTTCCTGACAGGGCAGTTGTATTCGGGCTCTGGCCCGCCGGGCGAACTTCTTCCATTTTGCTCGGTCATGATTTTTTGAGGCAATGTGAATTGACAGATACCTTCGCTCCAATCTCCAAGTAGCCGCGCGCGGAGCGAGCAGTGGTGTGGTTGTGTCTCGTTTACGCGCTCCCTGAAAATCCTCCCCGAGAAGAAAGTACACACTCCCCGATCTCTACCGTGGCAAGAACACGCGGAGCGTCTGGCGCAGGGTTGGCTCGCCGCGTCGCGCTGCGTCGGTACTCTTCCTGATACAATACGAGCGAACAGAAGTCTATCAGTGACTGACGACACTGCATGCAATGTTTGCGTAGATGTACATACCTGATAGAGACCGACGCGCCGACGGTTATCCTTCAACCCACGGCGTTATAGCGTCTTCGTAAACACGATGGTCAAACTCGCTTAGCGGGAGAACGACGTTACCGGCGAGGGGCGACCGACGCTGAAAGGGGACAAGTGCTCGTGCTGGTATTTGCGCGCAAACCTTGCCGCGCGACAGAGATGATTTTGACAGTGGGTTAGCCGCTGGAGCCGTTGCCCTCGGTGCAGGGATTGAAGCACCAATCCGCACCAGATGCTGTCGCTGAGGGCGAAGGTGTCTTTCGTTGCGGCGGACGGGCACTGCCGACGAATAACATTCGTGCACGAATGAGGGCGTCGCCGCGTCGGTGTCGTCGGGGAGGAGCGGGGTGCAGCACGAGCACGAGCACGAGCACGAGCACAAGAAGTTGTGAGGAGAGAAGATTGTGGTGGTGGGTGCGACGGGCGGGCGGCCGGCAGGCGGTGGGACGGCAGATCTTTTTGGGACGGGCTGAACCTCGCACTCGAACGTGAGCCGGCCGGCTTTCCGCCTTATTTGATATATATTCCTACGTACGTAGAAACTGAGGCTGAGCCCCGAAATTCTAAAATGACACGGATCAGACTAGATTGTATCTAAAAGAGTCAAATATGACGTCATAAAATGCCAATGAAAACCCCTTCATAACTCGCCACCCCAGGGGAGTACGCCCCTCGTTGAGGGCTCATTGGACTCGTCTTGAGCTAAGCTTTCCATCGATTACCTACTCGGGTATGTTGGCGGAGCAGGGAAAAAAGTTCTGCATTACTCTCCAAACCTACGGTATATCGGAGCTGCCGGTTTTCTCTGCTGAGGAGGCGGTGATGTCTCACTCCCTGGATCCCCCGCAAGTCACAGACAACGCGTGCACCGCACGTCCCCCTGTGCTCGGCTTTATCTGTTTTATGGGGGGCATTGTCGTGAATTGTGTGCGATCAGGCATCAAACGTCGTTAAGTATCGCCTCGTCATTCTCGTTGCTCTCTTTGCCTCAAGTCTCTGACCTCTGTGACCGGGTATGGACCCGTCGTCCTTGCTACTCTCTTCATCTTCGACTTCGTCTTTGTCATCGCCGCGGACACGTACATTGATCCCCCTTTCCCCCTGGTTGCACTTGAACTTGAGAACAAATTGAAAATTGGCTAAAGTAGATCGCTTAACTTACATTCTAGCGCAAACGCATGCCACTCATTGCCAACTTCCTGTCCTCCCATAGCGAATAGCGAACAACCTATCTATTTTTACTTTTGCCTAGCCCTACATAACTTCTTTGGCCCAAGTATGTACATACTTTAGGTACTTACGATAATCATCTATCTCGGGCCCGGGCACAACACAATGGCAATGGCAATGACAGCAACGGCGACGGAGTCGTCGACGGCCACGGCCCGGACGGCGACGACGACGGCGGCCTAGACTCCAGTAGCGACGGCGACGAACGGTGTGGTCTCCACCGGATCCCTCCTCTTCTGACTTGCCCCGGCGCCGACGCAAAGAAGAATGGAGGGGGCAACCCAAGAGCTCCGCCAGCTCCTCTCGGCGCCGCCTCCGGACTGGCGCCCTCCTCCCGGCGTCCCCCCCGGGCCCGTGTCGATCCTCCACGCGTCTCTGGAGCACCTGCGTGCGACGGGCGACGAGCAGTACCTGTTCCTGAGGACCATGTTGGAGGTGCTCCACGCCAGGGGCTACTTCGGCGCGGCAAATGCAGGAGGAGGGAGCGCGGTACCGCAACCCCTCTCAGGGGAGGAGGAGCAGCTCCTCTTCCACTGCGCCACGGGGCTGCGGAACGTGGCGCTGTTCCGTTGGGACTCGTCGGAGACGCCATTTCGAGAGTGCTTGAGGGATCTGACGCTCGCGCTGGGGTTGGGCCTGACGGGAGTCGGGGGCGGTGGCAGCAATGGCACTGACAGTAACATCAACATCAGCAATGTCGGTGGGGGCGGTGGGGCGCAGCTGCCAAGGACGGTGGCCATGGCGTGCCTGAGCTGCGCCTCTAGCTTCTGGAAGCGAGGATGGACTGAAGACGATTCGTCCGACGCTCCGGTCGGGCAGCCGCGGGACGAGCAGCAGGCGTATTTGGAGTCGCTGATGTGCACCAATTTGGCCCCGGGGATGCAAAGGTTTCGCGGTGGGAAAGCGCATGAGCTGTTCGGCTACCTGAACGCGCTGTTGGCATCGCCGTTTGAGCAGCAACAAGCGGCTCAACATCCAACGGCATCGAACGAGCGGCAACATCATGCGGCCATGGCGGCATCCTTTCTATCGTTGCTCGTTGGGGAGTTCGCGGGCAGAAACACCTCGGCGCGGTACAATCTTCCCCTGGAGTTCCATCGGACCTGCCACCGCCTCTTCGAGACCGGCAGCGCCGACGGCGCCGTGAGCGTGAACTGCAAGAACAGCGGCCTCGACGCTTCACTACGCGCGTCCATGGCGGCGATGTCGTCGCTCGTGGGGCGTATCCTCGGCGACCCATCGTCCTCGACAGACGACGAGTCGTTGCTGGAGGTGGGATCCCGAGTAGTTGATGCCACATGCGACGTATTGTCGTGGGAGTTCGGGAAGGGGGCGCGGATACGGGACTTCGCCGAGGGAAGCAGCGCAGGAGAGAGGAATCGGATGGGCGTGTTGTTGAGACCGCCGCAGAGGTGGAGGGACGTCTTGATCAATCCGGAGTTCTTGGGGGCCATGTTCCAAGTGTACGTGGCAGTGCGCGTGGAGCGGAGTGGTGGTACGATTGGCGAAGTTTCAAGTTCGATGGAGAAGCGAGGTAGATTGGCGCACTTGCTGCGCCAGCTCCTTCTGCAGTTATCGTCAATTGCAGGTGGGCCGATCTTTACAAGTGAGGACGAACGCAGCGCTTACGCTGGATTTATATTGGATGGCTGCCTTAATGTGCTGGAATCGATATTGAACGAGCAGCAACAACATGGACAGCCGCCGGAGTGTTCCCTCGCTGCGGACCTGCTCAGTTCAGAAATCGTGGATATGGCAACAATACTCTCCCGTCTTACTACCAACTTTCGGATGAAGATACTCAGTCGGTTGCCATCCTTCCCTCGATTCCTGACCGCGCTTAACACAGTGGGGAAATGGTTGTTGGAATCGAGTCTGAAGGAATGCCAGCGTGTCGAGGGAGACGTGGATTCCACAGAAGGAAACGAATGGAGGAACGACGCATTGGCGCAGGTCTTGGAGTGCAGCGTTGCCATGGCAGATGATCACTGGATAGTCAGCGGGACGGCAGGTTCGGAGTCAGACAAAGCTTCTGAGGCGCTGGCGTCAATGCTGGCGCCGCTGTACGGAACGTACTGCATGTGCCGCGTCCGAATGTCGTGCTTGGAAGAACATTTCATAGCGAAAGAAGGAGCCGAACTGGACGAAATGAGGGAAGAGATATCAGCAACCGGTTTGGAGGAAGAATTGTCGTCGGCAGCTTCGTTGGGGAGGTTGAACATGATGGCGTCGATGACCTCGCTCTCGGGCATGTTTCAACAGACCATACCGAAGCTCATGTCCATGTTCGAGAGCGCGGGATCGGGCAGAGAGATCTCTCCTGATATGGCGGCATTGCTGGAAGAGGCGAGGATGCTCATTCTGTGCGCTGGCCATTTGTTGACTGACGATTGCGCTGGCGAGACTCCGGCCATACCCGAATCAGTGATCGAATCTTGCCAATCACGACGTCATGCGGACGCCCATTCGTGCACAGCATCAATAGCTGGACTAATAGAGATGCTCAAGTCCATCGCGGAATCGCAAGCGTCAAAGGTGGCAGCTTTTCCAGAAGACCCATGTCTTTCTCCGTTGCTGGCGAAAACCTTGCTTTGGTTCTTCCATCGTTGGGTGCCTGCTTACATCCTTCCTTATTCAGACGAATATAGAGAGAACATGGAAGGCATTCTTGGTGCATACTCGACTCTGGAGACTGCGCGGCCACTGGTGTCATTTTGCACGACTCTCTGCCTTCTGTACTGTTGCCACTGGCCCCAAGAAAAAGAAGTGCAGGACGAGTCTACCTCGCTGCTTCTTTCACTCGCGAGAAAGGGCGCTTCTGTGCGTCAATTGATGTTGGAGTCTCCATCATTTGAGACAATAGCGAGGTTGCATTCGGTCTGCGCATCATTGCGGCACAATGCATCCCAGCCAGAAACTTCACAGGCCATGATATCCGTCGGTGGAGATTTATCGATGGATGTTGTCAGGGGCTATCAACGCCTTCCTTATGCGGACAGATCAAAGATGTTGACTTGCTTGTTGGTTGCGTGCAGCGAGATCCAACAAGAGAAAGCCATTGCCGTGCTTAATGGCTGTTTGAAATCTGTGGAGACTCCCTTTTCGGCACTTGTTCAGGCACTTCAGTGAGACTCCTTTGCATAAACGCTCGCCTCCGTCCTTTCCTCTGCTGTTTCTCATTTGCTCTCAATCTCGATTGTCCAGCAATAAGCAAGCAAACAGCAAGGACATCAATGTTCAAGAGTCAGCCTGCCTATTGATATTGCTCTATGGAGGGATAGTGTTGGCTTCGGAGATGGCAGAACCAGAGAGAATACCTCACTTCATAACACCTTCTTTGCCACACTTGTCTGGCCTGATGAATTTTTATGCAGAGGATCTGACAATCTGTGAGGGCCTTTTGAGGTTGTTTCGTGACTATGCAGAACAATACATTGCGATGATGACTCGTGAGCAATGCCTTGAACTGTTCACAGCAGCGGCATCTTTGCTAAGGCATTACTCTGAACACCACTGCAAAAATCGAGTTGTTCACAAAAGAACAGTGACAGAGGAAGACTTTGAGGAGGAGCAAAGTTACAGCGATGTCACGTGTGCAATCCAACTGCTGATCCACCTTGGCACGAAGGACTTCACTCTTCTTTGCAACACGGCCACAAGTTCATCCAAAGGGATAGAAACTCGTGAAATTACTGATGTCATCTTCTTTGGTCTTCAGCAAATACTGCCCCTCATGACGAAAGGCTTGCTGGAGTACCCGACTTTGTGTCAGCATTACTTCTCCCTCGTCGGTTTCATGGTCGAAACCTATCCCGAAAGGCTATGTGAATTGCCATTTGAACTTTTCAACTCACTCCTTGATAGCCTCCTGTTTGGCATGAGCCAGAGCGATCCTCTCGTATCGAAAAGCTCTTTGCAGGGCTTGGCATCGCTTGGGAAGGAACACCTCAAAACTGGCGCACTCGCAACTCACTTATCTGCGAAGAGTGACAAATTGGAAAACTGCACCTTTCGTTTGATTCAAGAGGTGGTGTTCCAGCCTATCATTTTCGACTGCCTCGAACCTGCTGGCATGGCATTGCTACCCCTCGCTGCAATTGATGTACCCAAGTTCATCAATTTGGTGAATCACATCTCGCAGCAGCTTGGCTCCAATGGCAAACAACAACGCCTGCACACCGCATTTGAGAAGTTGATCAATCCTCAAATGTTGGCACAAGCAGCAGCTGAGGGCAGGGAAGGAAGAATAGTTCGAATTCAATTCAAGAAGGACTTTGAGGTATTCGTTCGAGATGTTCACTCCTTTCTAATAATGAGATAATTTGACCCTTCATTTACGATCTAACGTTCATACCACGCCATCAAATAATGGCTGTCGTGTGGGCCCAAAATAGACTCATCCGCACCCAGTTCATTCAAACACATCAATTATCTGTCATTGGACTAAGCTCCATCCAAGTTTGTCCCAAAAGCCGCAACCGCCCTCACAAAATGATTCAGACATATCATCTTCCTATCATGGATTAAGCTCCGTGCAGTCTCATCCCATGATGATTACTACCGGCGGATAATCACAACATTGATGCCTTATGACCCTCCTCCAAGGAACATGTTGACACGCTGCATGATGAAATCCTGCTCTGGATCATAGGGATGCTCCTTGCTGGGGATCTCCAGAATGGTTGGAATGGTTTGGTTGTAATCTTTCAAAATATGACGCATGTTGTTCGCCACGTGCTGATTGATTAGGATGATACCAATGTCATCCCGCTGAGTGAACGATTTCAGCGTGTTCTCGATTACGTCCGGCTTAGTATCCGGCTTCACCGTGAGGAAGTTGACGGAGTCGGCCGTTCGGTGACCAACTCCCGCAAGGAGGAAACCCGTGACGGTGTCCTTGAGTTTTGTGGTCATTTATCACAAGCTTAAGGGCTAGAACGGTGGGGCGTAAAAAAATGCCAGCGGATACGATGAAGACTCACCTCGTCCCCGATCACAGCTACTAACTTCCCGGCCTCCTACAAGACGAGAAGGCGTGTAAGTGAGCAGAGGTGCTACAATTAGACGAGGTCGCGTATGCCAAACGCAATCGACAATCTATTGACCACAACATCCATACCCAGAGCCGTTGGGAAGGCGACGCATGCGCAGACTGGAGATGATCAGGGCAGCCTCCCCAAATGCACCTTGAGCGGCTCACCGCAGGCGGCGGAGCCAGTTCTTGCACTCACCATGCTTGCAGTTGCCGTATTCGATCGTTGCGAGGGCTCTACCGCTATTCCCTACGATGTGTGTAGGTAGCCAGCCGAAGTTTCGGCAAAAAAATGCATGGTGAGGGTAGGGCGAGAGGTGCGCCATCGTGGGCCGAAGGGGGGATCCCAATCCAACCGTTCGCTAACCGTTATTGTACTATTCCTACGTATGGAACACGCCAGCCGGACTTTGTCGGCTTTCGGCCGCCTGAACCAGGAGCCGATGTATTGAACTTTCCAGTCACGGATATCGAATATGAGCAGACGTACGGGACCAAAAAACAAAGCCCCCCCCCAGGCAAAAACCACAAGTGTTCTTGGTGTATGTAGGTACCTAGAGATAGTTAGTTCCCATACAACATATTATTACAGATCGATTATGTGAAAACTTTAGAGGTGAAAACTTCTGTGAAAACAGGCACTTATGTAATCCCACGTATGTAGACGAAATCTATCGACCAACCGTCAACATGATGAAAACCCATTGGGCGTATTCATAAAAACAGTTTTTTTTTATACCGTTCCCGCCTTTCTCTTTTTTATTTGATTTGAACTGGTTCAACC